>OY755236.1:28892193-29106015 GCA_963576725.1 Azorinus chamasolen
AAAAAGGTGGGAAAAAAGGTGGGGTTTTGCGAACACCCCTGCTCTATATAATAAGTAAAAGGTATTCAACTCCGGCCGAAATCTGCTAAAAAATCGATGGGTGTTCATCACTGCGATCGTCCTTGAAAGCTTATTTGACCACCAATTTCCATAAACGGTGTTTCATTTATCAGAGAAAGTATCACTCTTGGTGAGCAGTCATCTATTTTTTCTCAGAATATTAACCCTTTGCTTGCTATTCACGTCAATTTACCTACCTAACGTAAATAGTGAAGACCCAGATGAGACAGCTCCTGCAGGAGCTGTCTCATCAGGGTCTGCACTATTTACAGTTGATTGTGCAACCAGTGCACTCAATAGCGGTGATTGCACAGCGAAAATCGTGAACACAGTGAAAATATATGTAATTAATTTATTAAATCAGGGTGAGAATTTCCGCGGATTTCGTTTCACTCAGGGCCGTTTTTTAGATCGATGTAAATCCGATGAGAAATTTGGGGTGGGGGTGGGGGGGGTTCTGGCGAATAATTCAGGAAATTATTATATGCCGATATTTCTTTCACTATTCCAAGGAAATCCGCGTTAACAACGTTTATATCACGTTAACAGCGAGATTTCGGTTCAGCTAATTAAATAATGAGACTCTTGTCCTACAGCCATTCAAAACGCTCGTATTATGCAGTGTTCGTTCAACATTTCCAAGATGGCGTCCGTGATATGAAATTCTGTAACTGTACTGTCAATTAATCTGAATTAAGACAAAAATGAGAAGCATAGGCAGAGATTACAATAACAGTGTGAAAACAAGTTCTACCCAAGTGGATAGAGAAAGAATTACGTTGACATTTGGTAAAGAAACAAGAAAAGTGATAATTGGCGACGATTTCATGAAACTGAATGTAAACTTCGGACGAGGGAACCTGTGTAAACCTTGTTCCAAACAAATGAATAGCCGAAAACGCGACTGCGTAGCACATAAGAACCTTCTGAAAAGCATTAAACATGTCCAGCTATGAAACAGCGGATTTCAGTCACAGGTAAAAACCTGTAATGTCAAGTATTCACCAGAAAGTTGTCTGTCAATAGCTATTCATAGGTATGTTAAAGGAACTGGTTAGATGTATCGATTCAGAAAATTTATAATTTGTTTTTGATAAACCAGTTTAATTAATTAGAAGATTGTTTATTGACATAAACAAGAGGGTCATGATGGCCCTGATATCGCTCACCAGACAATCAGGAGAAGATTTTCAAAGTTTTCACTATGTTCTATAGAAAACTGGCCACCCCTGGGGTGGGCTTTATTTCTTAGCATGTCTTGGACTAAAATTAGCACACAGTTTGGATTCTGATCTGATACATACCTGTATGTAACTTCATATGTGGTTTGTACATGAGTTAATTGTAAGATTGATATGCATTTACCCTTTCCTCCATAAAAACGCCTTTCTACGCTTCTGTAATAGTCACTTTATGAAACCATTGTGATAAATAGAGCATTTCTATTTATCACAATGGTTTCAAATCTACACAATTCTGAATTTTTCATTTTCTCTTTTCTCCTTATCAGTAGATTTATTCAAATAGGTAGGATCTGAAAATAGCCTATGAGGGAATGGGTTAAAACAGTGTGAACAAACAGACACTAATTCTGAAGCAGACAACTTTAGAGAGTTTTGACCAGGAACTTGACCTTTGATTACGTAAGACAGACTGAGTATCAGGGTTCCTTCTAGCTCATGGGAACCTTTATAGCGTCGGCCTGCGGCACGGAAGGTCGGGGGTTCGATCCCCGGCCGCGACAGACCAAAAGTCGTTAAAAGTTGGTACTTATAGTTCCCTTGTCTACGCTCGACAATAAAGGTGTAGTTCTAGGACTGGTCGGCCCGATGTCAGGATAATGTGACTGGGTGGGGTGCCCTTGCCATGTACCTGCGGCAGGAGTATTCTAGTGAGGCAGAGCTATAACTTGTCTCATGCGGGTGCCGTCTGCAAATAACTGAAATGCTGTTGGTCGGACGTAAAACCCAACTCACTCACTCACTTTATATTGTAAAAGTCTATTTTAAAGTATAACCAACAGGGTAGGGCCAATTTTAACATCAGAACTATGATATTTACCAATTTCAACAAGGGATACTAAGTAAATCTATACACCAAATATCTAAGCTCTGTGACATGTAGTTTTTGACAAGAAGATTTTTAAAGTTTTCCCCATGCCTAACCTAATGTATAAGTGAACCCAGCATTCTGCTACTTGTACAGAAAACAACAGTCAGCTAGAGAAAACTGGCCACCCCTGGGACCGTGGCATGGCCAATTTTGGCTCCAGGGACATAATTTATATACCTTTTGTAGAGGACCTATAGGTGATGATATGTGCCAAAGATAAAAGCTGAGAAGCCTGTAGATTCAGAGGAGAAGATTTTAAAGGTTCAAATTGTTAACGACGCACACTACACGACGCACAACAAACGCTGACAGACGACAGACATCAGGCGATCACAAAAGCTCACCCTGAGCACTTTGTGCTCTGGTGAGCTAAAAAGCTTAACAGGTATAGTCCGACAGGGAATTCCTGACAGTTACATCATAATTAGTTTACTTGAATATTCACATGACATATGATTTCTTAACAGAAAAGACTGGCACTATTTGATTATGATGACATGATTGAGGAGTCCGTAGCCGAGTTGATAAATGCGCTGTCATCCGAATCAAAATGTACCTGGTTCGAAACCCACATAAGTCAAATCTTTTTTTTCCCTTTTGTTTTTTGCCCCAACTTATGTCAGAAATCAGAAAGCGGGACCAAACAGCAACAGAAAAAAAGATAAAAAGAGAATAGATCCTATAGAGAAAATGTACTGACAAAAGTATCTAAAAAATATGAACAACTAACAAATAAAAGTATAAACGCCGGTGAGTTTCGAACTCGGGTAGCGCGCACGCAAATCCGCATACGTGTCCTTTAGACCACGGAATCGGATATCCAATGATGTAACGTTCCCATTCACATCATATATTGAGGAAGCCCTATCTATTTTTAGCTTTGTTACAATGTATTGTGCCGACGTAACTGCTATATAGTAAGCTGTAGAACCATTATAATATAGCAAGCTGTCGAACATCTATAAAGCAGGCTATAGAGCCTCTATACAGCAAGCTGTAGAACCTCCATATAGAAAGATGTAACAAGTTGACACCTTTCCTTCATATTTTTTGCTCATTTCAAAGGTACGTTACTCCCATAATACATGCATGAACCCAGTTAAAGGGACACACCGGGAATTTTGTTCGTCCATCAATCATCAATAACATTTTTATCTGGCGTGATAACTCAATTCTGACTTCAGATCTGTACTCAGCATGCCGAAATACATTAAATATGTGAATTTGTACAAAATCTGAGAAAATAAATTAAAAAACTTTTTTTTCGTCCATTAATCATCAATAACTTTTTTATCTGGTATGATAACTCAATTCTGACTTCAGATCTGCACTCAGCATACCAAAATACATAACATATGCGAATTTGAACAAAATCGGAGACAAAAAATGTTTTTTCGGAAAAAAACGGTCGAACTAACCCCTCAGCGTTTTTTTTCGAACAAACACTTTTTGTCTCCGATTTTGTTCAAATTCATATATGTTATGTATTTTGGTATGCTGAGTGCAGATCTGAAGTCAGAATTGAGTTATCACGCCGGATAAAAACGTTATTAATGATTTTTGGACGATTTTTTAAAAATAATAATTGTCTCCGATTTTGTTCAAATTCACATATAGTATGTATTTCGGTATGCTGAGTGCAGATCTGAAGACAAAATTGAGTTATCACATCAGATAAAATAGTTATTGATGATTAATGGACGAAAATATTTTCCTCTGAAAAATATGTTTTTCGGTGTGTCCCTTTAACTGGACCTCAGCATACAGAGTGATTGGGCAAAGAATGAACGAAAATGACTAATTTTTTATATGAAAAGAAGGTTTCTGAGCTCGTACGGACACACGAACACCGCAGAACCTTTGTGACACACATAATTAATGACGCAGATAATTAATGAATACCATGCGTTTCTGATTTTTTATAAATTAAATATATACAGCCATATGCGCTAGTAAAAGACGACAATACAAAGAATGTTTGAACACCCCTCATCATCCGGTACACATAGACGGCTGAAAATTTGCACAAACCTAGCATTATTTCTTACAGGAATATTGAACAGTTAAAGGGTTTACTGAAACAATGGCATCGTGATTATTAGATTTATTGTTATAATAATACATAGATACAGGGATATTGGCCATGGCAGGAAATGTGGAAGCATATCTATACTATATCATAAGCAAACGGAGTAGACCCTGGTCATTTGGCTCCTACAGGATCTGCGTCTACTCTGTTTGCAACGGCAGAGAAAGGCGTATTTATGATGAGAAGAGTTAACACATTCCCTCATATTGACACCTCTGTAAAAGTCACTTTTTGAAACCATTTTGATGAATATTTATCACAATTTATCGCAATTGTATCAACACTACACAATGTTAAAATGTTCATTTTCTTTAGTAAATGCTCCTTTCCGGTAAATTTATTCAAAGAGGCTGGATCTAAAAAAAATCCTATGAGGTAATGGGATAATACTGAGTTGGCTGTTATTTGCAAACAGTGACGACCAGCTCACATGGTTCATAGAGGAGCACTCTGATCAGGATCTGTACTGTTTGTCATTCAAAACCCCTCTTCCAAAATACACTTTCATCCTAAATGAAATTTACTCCTAAAAAAGATGGACTATCCGCTTCGAACATTCAGCAAGGAACGGGTTAAGCATGTAAATTCGCTGAATTGATATCCCCCGCCAAACTAGTGCTGGCCTCAGTATTGATATCCCCCGCCAAACTAGTGCTGGCCTCAGTAGTTACCTGTCTTATTGACCAGAGGGGCGAAAAAGTGTTGTTCTTCCACAACAAGGCATGGGTAAAGAAGGAGAAATGTATTTTAAAATTCAGCAAGAGAAGGGTTAACATGCTTTTACAAGTCGCCAACGTGACAACCCTCTAGGACACAGGTTGACTCTGAGATTCCAAATAGAAATACATGTACGCTATAATTCACGTCGATCTATAAGGCATTGTCCCGATCTGATAGCATGAATGGATATCGCATATTCACTATGTAGTATATATAGACTCCCATGAAGAGGTTTAGACCCCTGTGCGTAAATCATTTAATCCTTTTCCTGATGCAAACGAATTTCCATGCCTTTGCAAACAGAGTAGACCCAGATCAGACGGCTCCTGTAGGAGCAGTCTGATCAGGGTTTGCTCTGTTTGCTTATGAAATCATATAGTATGATTATACATGTTCCACTCACATCAAAATATCCTGTGTACCATTACAGCTGAACTTCTTTAATTCGAACTCCAATGGACCATACAAATCACTTCGAGATAACAGAGGATCTAGTCATCCGATTTCTTATTTGAACAATTTCTCAAGTTCACAGCTTAATGCAGGTCGAAAGTAATACTGAAAGCTCAAATAGAGGAGCTTTCAGCATTGCTTTTGACCCGCATTAACCCTTTCCCTCATGTAAACGTGTTTTCACGCATTTGCAAACAGAGCAGACCAAGATCAGACGGCTCCTGTAGGAGCCGTCTGATCAGGGTTTGCTCTGTTTGCTGATCGAAGTTGATAGATCTGTTTCTTTTGTTTCTAAAATGGCTACAATTTTCCATCTTCCATATTTCATTAAATATATTTTGTCCATGAATATTGAAATTTGTAATAAACACAGAACAGGGGAAGCGTTAAATTGTCACATGTGTTTCCAGATAGACGTAGTTATAGATTTTAGAACAATCCCGTATTGTTAATTTTGGAAGGACCGAATTTTAGTTCGAGTTATCCCGAAGTTCGAGTAATCCGAGTTCGAGATATCGAAGTTCAACTGTATATTAAAAGTCAGCTAATAAATACACACGGTGTCATTTTTCCTTACATTAATAACCAACAGGGAATAGATTAAATGAAAGTTTGTATAGGGCAGTATTTATCTGTGGGGTACATGCCACTTGTATAGAGAAAATTTGTTTGCTTTGAGATTAACTTTTATGATTTATGCAGAGCGATCTTATATTAACCCTTCCAGTGCTAGCATTCTCGTCTGCTTGACATAATTTCGTCTGCTTCAACTTTTTAGAGTTGGTGCTTATTCAATTTCTTTATAAAAAAAATAAAAACAGGGTGTCAAGCAGTTTGGATTCTGATGTGACACCAAGTTACTCAGCGTCTCATCTGGTACCAAACTGTTTGACCCATTACTTCATATGTTATTTTTAGATACAACCTCTTTGAATTAATCTACCGAAAAGGAGCATGAATTAGAGAAAAGGAAACATTTAGAATTTTGTAGTTGATAAAAAGACGTCTTTATTTCTTACATAAATGTTCATGGTTTAAAGTGTTATACACGGTAGCGCGTATTGCCTACCGTAGTTAGGGTGAAGGCCAAGAGTGGTACCCGTTTCTCCCGTTTTTCGCGACCTGACTCGCAGTAAAAACAGCTTTGATCCAGATGAGACGCCGAGTAATTCGGCGTCTCATCAGGATCCAAGCTGTTTGGCAGTCTGTCAATAGTTTCTCAAAAGCTTGATCGGATCGGAAGTAGTCAAACCGGCCAACGAACCAAATTTGAGCTGACATTATTTTTTGTACATCTGGGTTAGGGCGTGCCTTTCTGTCCACTGAATCATGCACGTGACGCATCAATAGATTTGTATCACAAAATGAACAAGTTAACCCATTACCTCATAGGCTATTTTAGATATGTAACCTCTTTGAAAAAATCTACCGAAAATGAGCATTAACTATATAATAGGAAAATTTTAGAAGTTTGTAGTTTGAAACCATTGTGATAAATAGAGTATTTGCTCCTACAGGAGCAAATGCTCTATTTATCACAATGGTTTCACAAAGTGTATTTTACAGAGTCGTCAATATGAGGGAATGTGTTAAATACATGTAGCAGGAAAAAACTACAGAATCGAGATCTAGATTAAGTGTTCGTACGTGTGTGAGTACACGCGAATGCAATCTATCTAACACCCGTAACTGAGAGTATTTGTTCTTCACACTTACCTACATGTTATGCCTTTTCAAACATAGTAGACCCAGATCAGACAGGTCCTGTAAAAGCAGGGTCTGCTCTGTTTGCTTTAATGTTACAGAGCTGATTCTCTACTGTTTTTGCAACATTTTTTCTTATTTTTAATTAATACAATGCAGTTGAACTTCGATATCTCGAACTTCAAGGGACAATACAAATTATTTTGAGATAGCAGAGGTTAGAGTCACCCGACTGTCTAATCTTAACAATTTCCAAAGTTCATGTTCAGTCGGCTGAGCGGTCATTCGGACTGAAAGTAAACTATATAACTAGGTACTTTTAATGAAGGTCTAATGCTGAAAGGAGCTCCTCAATGAGGTTTCTGCATAACTTTCATCCTGCATTAAGCTACCACCTACCTTTAAAATCAATAACTATACCTCTTTTTGGTAATCGTTTGAGAGGAGTTTTACTGCATTCCCTGTAAAATACGAGAGTAAAATCTCTCTATAACGGCCACTAAACTGTGTTAATTAGTTATTATTTAGGGCAGGTGGCTGCTTAAAGCAAGGTGAAAGTAAAACAACGCTCCTATAGGAGCGTTCTGTTTTACTTTCACCTTGCTTTAAGCAGCCACCTGCCTTTAACACAAAATGCATGATGTAATTTAGTGGCCGTTATAGAAAGGTTTTACCGTATACACAATGCAGTAGCCCATATCTCAACTTACGTTTGCCTACAGCTAGAATCTAGACCAGTCACCAATTTAACTTGGCATCTGACCAGATACAATTCTTTTTGGACAGTCGACCAATACTTACTTAGGTTAATGAGGAAAACGCAACAGATGGGGCATTTAACTGATTGGCAATTGTAATTAGCAAGGAAACATGGGCGTTCGCTGATAAAATGGTGTTTTTTTCCTTCATCTTTCAGCAACAGCGCTTGTACATGTTGACAGTCCTATTCAAATATTAAAACACATTTTCTCTTCAGTTGAATGTAAGTATGTTTGTATATGATATGTGTATAATTACTAACTGCATTTGATAGATCTGTTTCGTTTCTTTTTAAAATAGCTACAATGTCCTACTTTCCCATCTAAAGTAGGGCCTAACCACGCGATGTTTTTAAAAACAGGTGGCTGCTTAATGCAGGAGGAGATCAATGCAGAAAGCTCCTGCAATTACCACTTAATAAATAGTAAGTTGTGTCTTTAAAAACATGATGTTTAATACAGGACGAAAGTAATGTAGACAGCTTTAGTTGGGACCAACTTAATGAAAACAAAACTTAGGTGTCTTTAAAAATATGTTTCTGTTTAATGCAAGACTAGAGAAATGTAGAAAGCCCTTTTGGCAACTATCTAGCACTTTCACTCATGTAAAAGCTTTTTCACGCATTTGCAAACACAGTAGACCCAGATCAGACGGCTCCTAAGGAGTCGTCTGATCAGGGTCTGCTCTGTTTACTAATTGCATTTGATAGATCTGTTTCATTTCTTTCTAAAATGGCTACAATGTCCTACTTTCAATAGTTCACTATAACTATTTTGGCCATCAATATTCAATAGGTATTGGAATTCGGAATACACATAGAACAGGAAAGGGTTAATGAAAAACTTCAGTGTCTTTAACCCTTTCCCTCATATTGACGACTTTTGACGACTCTGTAAAAGCCACTTTGTGAAACCATTGTGATAAATAGAGCATTTGCTCCTATAGGAGCAAATGCTCTATTTATCATAATGGTTTCAAACTACAATTTTTTGAAATTTTCCTTTTCTCTAGTTAATGCTCCTTTTCTGTAGATTTATTCAAAGAGGCTGGATCTAAAAACAGCCTATGAGGTAATGGGTTAAAAACAGGTGATTATTAGTGCAGGACGAATGTAATGCAGGTAGATCAATAGGTTCTACGTTATGTTATTGCAATATTTGAAAATATCCGATCTGGGTCTACACTATTTGTATAGAAACCCGGCTGACTGGATTAATGTTTTCTATCTAATTATAATCTTTTAACCATTTCCCTGTTCTGTATTCATGTAGGAAATTATGACATCAAGAATATTTATTTTTTATAATGGCATATAAATTTACAGAGAAAATTTTAGTATTGGTAGAAACTAGAATCATATCTATTGTAATGGTATAAGGAAACAGATCAGATCATGACCAGACGGTTCCTGTATGATATGGGTTTAATCTGTTTACAAATGAGCAAATGTATGTTGTAAACTATTAAACACGAATTTTCGCGAACGGAAGGACTTCGGCATCCACTTGCAGTTTCTTATCTAAATTCAGCCCCATGTGCGATTTTGAAACCGGTTGAGTAATTTCGACCTTATTCCGCATCCATGCCACTAGGATCCAAACAGCTGACACACTGAAAAAACGATTTTGAAAAAGAGGAATTGATATTTACTTTGGTGGTTGTATATTGTTCAATATTTATTCAAAAGGAGCGTTCTCAGATCTGAACCTGTTTTAAATTTGCATCTTTAACATGTTACGAAATCTATGTTTGAACAAATAGTTTCCTTCCGATGTTTTCAAATATAAAGTATTTTCTATAAAAAGTGCAATCAGGGCGTCAAACAGTTTGGATCCTGATGAGACGCCGGCTTACAAGGTGGTTACTCAGCGTCTGATCTGGATCCAAAATGCAAAGGTAATCAGAGATCCACCCAATGTAGATCAAAGGTTACCTGCCGGTGTGCGTTTCCTGGAAGTCCATGCTTAAGTCTGTCACTTTAAAGGACCTCCATTTCTAATGAATATGAAATTTGCTGTTCTAGACTAACAAGTCAATTATTTCTATTTGACTATGCCATTTTGAATTCTTTATAACCCTTATCCTGTTGTCCGCCACTTGACTCGCATTTGAAGATCTAAACAGTTTGGCTCCAAATGAGTAGCCCGAGTAGCCCGGCATCTCATATTGTCCAGCCTGTTTGATACTTGGTCTGCAGGTTAATAAACGCTTGATCGAACCGGAAGTAGTCGAAAATGCCAAATTTAAGCAAGAATTATTTTTAAGAGTTAATACTGAAGATTGACATCGGCTCATCTTAAATCAGTGCATTTATAGTTCCCACTGTCCAAAGTGTCCTCATATCAGCTATTGGTTTGAATTTATAACAAATAGTAGAACCCCTCCAAAGCGACTACTTAACCCTTTCACCGCCAATGTCGCATAAATGCACCACGACAAATAGTGCAGTCCCAGATCATACGCCACTTTTTCAAGGCGGCGTCTGATCAGGGACTTCACTATTTGTCTCAATCTCTATTTCTATATAAGTTTTATTCCTTTGAAATTGGCAAGTATTATTGCCTTATTTTACTGAATGATATAACAAACTTGGATTGCAGACGACAATTAGAAATTTGGCGCCGAAAGGGTTAATGAAAACAAATCATAGGTGTAATTACAAACAGGTGGTTGCTTAATGCAGGACGAACATAATGCAGAAAGCTCCTGTAGGAGCTTTCTGCATTACGTTCGTCCTGCATTAAGCTACCACGTACCTCTACGACCCAGAATTAGGCCACATTTGAAGGATTTTACTGTATTTTCATTTGAACTCGTTTCTTATCAAGGGCGAAAACAATTACCGCCTTTGTCTTGAGTTTGGATTTAACCCATTCCCTTATATTGACGACTTTATAAAAGTCATTTTGTGAAACCATTGTGATAAATAAAATGATCAAATGCTCTATTTATCACAATGGTTTCAAACTACAAAAATTAAAAAAAATTCTCTTGTTAATGCTCCTTTTCGGTAGATTAATTCAAAGAGGTTATATCTAAAATAGCTTATGAGGTAATGGGTTAAAGGAGATGTGTAATTCGACATTTCAGAAGTATTCAAACTGTTTGTCGCTGTGATGGTGGTTTTTTAAAAGCAAAATAAAAAGTGAAAATAAATCAACCCTTTCGGCGCCAAATTTCTAATTGTCGTCTGCAATCCAAGTTTGTTAAATCATTCAGTAAAATAAGGAAATGAGATAAATAAATGCAAATTTCAAAGGAATAAAGCACATATACAGAAAAAGAGATTGAGACAATAAGTGAAGTCCCTGATCAGACACCGCCTTGTAAAGGCGGCGTCTTCTGAACTGGGACACTGCACTATTTGTCGTGGTGCATTTATGCGACTGCGACGGTAAAAGGGTTAAAAGCATGAATACTGAAGCAGACGACAATATGTGGCAGCGGAAAGTAAGTTTTAAAAAGAATGAAACTTGCAACAGACACCAATACGTAGAAGCGAAGGAGTTAATCTTGGTGTAGAGTGTAGTTTATCGGCATCTAATTGTAAAACATTATCAAATGATTATCGTCATTTTATACAAATTGTTTGAATTTATTTTCACGAACAGGTAGGGTGGTCTGTTCACCAGTACCAACTCCAAAAGGATTTAGCGTTATCTGTCATTGCCAACGCCCATTCAAAGCAACCTTGATCCATATCATATTGTTAGGACAAGGTTTTGGCTGATTGACAGGCAGATCAAGAAACACTTTAAATTATCAAGTGATAACGCTTTAGTTTGGAGTTGAATGTAGACGCTATAATTTATAACGTGTAGATCTACACCATGAATATTCATGTAAGAAATAATGTATGTATGAATATCAATTAACCTAATATTTATAGTGGTATATGGCTAGTACAGTAAAACCCCTATAAACCAAACAGATTTAGTATGAGTATCGACCATGGAGACATGTGGCAGCTTAATGCAGGGTGAAAGCCACGCAGAAAACAGCCCTAAAATTCCTCTCTACTAGAAATCCGGTTTAGAGGGGTTTTACTGTAAATGTTAAGCTTGGAATGAATTATTGCAGCTATTTTCCGATCATATATGAACTATTAGATGGGACAAAAGCACTTGTACGACTGTCAACTATTTGTATGTCAAGAATCAATATAACCCGAGTGAAGAGCAAATAAAGAATTGTAATGCTTAATGAAAATCGTTTCATATTCATGACTTATCGAGCGGTTTAACCTATTTCCCTCATATCAGATAACGACTTTTGAAGACTCTGTAAAAGTCACTTTGTGAAACCATTGTGATAAATAGAGCATTTGTTCCTATAGAAGCAAATGCTCTATTTATCACAATGGTTTCAAACCATAAAATTCTAAAATTTTCCTTTCCTCTAGTTAATGCTTCTTTTCGGTAGATTTATTCAGAGGTTGTATCTAAATATAGCCTATAAGGTAATTTGTTAATTAAGATTCACAATGCCATACTAACTAGAATATGTTCGACTGCAAACAAAGTAGATCCAGATCAGACGGTTCCATTAGAAGCTCTCTGATCTAGGTCTGCTCTGTTTGTTTAAGGGTTACTTTAGATCTGAGTTTTCATTTTTCTGCCATGGCCAAAATTCTTTCGTTCTTATGCCATTATAAAATTCAGCTAATTTATCAATAAGAATCATGATGCCGTTATTTCTGATATCCATATTCATGATGCCGTTATTTCTGACATCCATAATCAGGTAAAGGTAGCCACCCTTGAAACAAACTACAGTAAAATCCCTCAAATGCGACCACTTCATGAACAAACATGGCTGTCTTTGTAAGCAGGTGTTGCTTAATGCAGGACGAAAATTATACAGAAGGCTTATATGAGATTGCTGCATAACTTTCGTTCTGAATTAAGCTACCACCTGCCTTTGCAACTGTGAATTGTGTCCCTTTTTGGTGGTCGCATTAGAGGGGTTTTACTGTACCTATATTGCCACCCAGAAGAACTCGATACATATTCTTAGAAAACTTGTCATAATTCACCCACAAACTCTGTGGCCGGGGGGGGGGGGCTTTCTGATTTGAAATTTAAATGCTATGCGTGTATATCTATATAGTATATAGTGTTCTATGAATCCCTCTAATGCGACCACTAAAACGAGGTCTAATTCTGTGGCGTAGTTAACCCTTTCCCCCATGGATATTTATTAATGTTTAACATCATGAATACTCCTTGCCTGAATTTGTATATCGGTCAAGATTTTTTTGCCATTTAAAAAACTAAAGAGTCATATCTTATTTTTTGCATTAGCAAGCAGGATAGACCTTGAGCAGATGGCCCCTACAGTGAGTGGAAAACGATGTAGAGTGATGGTCCTTGGATAACATTCGCTAAATACTGTGCTCGGAGTGAATATTATCTGTGAAGTCATGTAGTGTACTATCTCGCTCAAGTACATACAGTGAAACTCGATTATTCGAACTCATACATGTACATACGTATCCTTATTGATCTTTTACACAGGATGAAAGTCATGCACAAAGCTCAAAGAGGGGCTCTTTATGCATGTCTTTCACCCTGCATTAAGCAGCCACCTGCCTATAAAGACATACATTCTTCTTTACTAAAATTTCGTAGTATCGAAGTTGCATGAGCACAAGTGTTATGGGATTTCGTTTCACTTGTTATTCGTTACGCCATCAATACTCCTTTCAACGTCTGTGCAAACACAGTAGACCAAGATTTGACGGCTCATGTAGGAACCGTCTGATCAGGGTCTGCTCTGTTTGCTCTTGAAATTCTAGTTTCTGTAATGATAAGGAATTCCCTCGCCCATTGTAAACAAATCAGTTACACTAAAACTCCTCTAATGCGACCACTTAATGAATAAACATGGGTGTCTTTATAAGCAGGTGGTTGCTTAATGCACGACAAAGGTAATGCAGAAAGCTCCTCTAGGAGCTTTCTGCCTTACGTTTGCCCTGCATTAAGCTATCACATGCATCTAGCACATAGAATTATACCTCTTTTAGGTGGTCGCATTAGAGGGGTTCTACTGTAATTAATATTTATGATGTCATTATTTCTTGCATGAGTATTCACGAAGGAAGGGGTTTACCTTATCGGGGGAATATCTAAGGGTACTTTCCAGAATACATACTATTTGCTGTCCAGTAAAAAAGTCACGATATCCAAGTTATTTTTAGCCCTTCGTCAGAGTTGCATGGACGTTCAAAAACTAAACAAGTCTTGATAAATCAGCCCTCCTACCAGTGAAATTCCACCGAAAGTATTACATATAGACGCGGGGACTTTATGTCCCCGCGCCGATAATGTAACTTTCGTCTGCAAAACGTGTCGCCTGCTACAAATCTGTCAGTTCTTCCACACACCGTCCAATCGATTATGGTTACCCCATCGATAAAGCTGTGGTTACCTCGCGCAGCGAGAGTCAATTTAAAAGGTGAGCCAAATACGGTGACAGGATGTAAAATGGTTTGCATCCTGATGGTAAACGGATATTTTTTGTCTTATCTGGATCCAAACTGTTGACACCGATTGCTGTCCATGGCGTTAAGCAACTTAATCCTCATTTTCTGTTTAAACCCTGTCCATGTGTAGCAAACCATGTCTTTAGAGACCACCCAAAGTGATTATTATAATGAGTTTTTCATACAGGTGGTAGCTTTATACAGGACGAAAGTTATACAGATTGCCACTCTATGAGCTTTATGTACATGTAGTACTTTTGCTCTGCAATAAGCAACCACCCGTTCTTTAATACAGTAGAACCTGTCTTAAACGGCCAACGAATCAGGTCTAAGTATGGGTCTGTAAGGCAGGTGGTAGCTGAAAATAGGTCAAAAGTTATGCAAAAAGCTGCTATATGAGCTTTCTGTATTACATTTGCCCTGCATTAAGCAACCATCTGCTTTTTAAGGCCCGTTTGTTCAATAAATGAACGGTCGCTTAAGACAAGAGAATTTTATTTGAAGGGGATTTCTTCTGTACACGGGATAAGATGATTATTGTTGTTATTTTCTCTGACATATCACGTAAACATAAAGTGTAGTCCGTTAGTACAGAGCTCCCCAAAAAGTCATCTGGTCTTTGTCTATACTGTTTTCCGATCTTTGTCTATACTACACATGTACATATAAGGGTTATAACCCTTTCACTGGCAATGTCGCAAAAACGCACCACGACAAATAGTGCAGTCCCAGATCAGACGCCGCCTTTTCAAAGCGTCGTCTGATCAGGGACTTCACTTTTTGTCTCACACTCTATTTCTATAGCTGTGCTTTATTCCTTTGAAATTTGCATTTATTCATAGTATTCCTTATTTTACCGAACGATTTAACAAAATTCGATTGCAGACGACAATTAGAAATTTGGCGCCGAAAGGGTTAAACTGTTTTCGTAGAATTGAACATTAACTCTATTTGACTTTGAACCCTTCTAATGCTATACAGTAAAACCTCTCTATAACGACCACTAAATCACATCAAGTATTTTGTGTTAAAGGCAGGTGGCTGCTTAAAGCAAGGTGAAAGTAAAATAGAACGCTCCTATAGGAGCGTTTTGCTTTACTTTAACCTTGCTTTAAGCAACCACCTGCCCAAAATACCAAATAATTAACACAATTTAGTGGTCGTTATAGAGAGGTTTTACTGTATACGCAAATGCTAATCTATCCAGTAAGGATATAATAAGGTGACTTATTCTAAAGGTGGATTAAATAAAGCCACTGCATTATCATGGCAAAATTATTGACCGAGTGTCAAACAGTTTGGATCCTCTTTAGGCGCCGAGTTACTCGGTGTTTCATCTGGATCCAAGCTGTTTGTAGACCTGTGTACGTGTAAGATCGCGGATAGAGGGGTTAATACTAGAAATAATCTGTATTAGGTTAGTGTTATTATAAATAACCTGCAATTAGGTCAGTTCTTTCAAAATACAGTACAGACATGTGTTTTCCTGGAAAGATAGTTTCGTTATAAAATAATATACACCATAATACATTTTAACGATTACTTGTCTGCTATTCTGGGAACAACTTCCAGATTCATTTAAATTGTACCAAAGGACAATGTTCACATTTAGTGTTTTCAGAAGATCTAGATCTGAAACGAAAATGCATGTTTAGTTGTTGAAACCGAAGTAAGACGACGCGACGAGTTTATTATCCGAATTGCAACCAGACTGTTTAGATTGTGTTCTTTGTATTGTATGTCGTGAATGATATAAACCCTTCGCTTGCTGAATTTTGAAATACATTTCTCCTTCTTTACCCATGCCCTGTTGTATAATATAAGTAGTTCGCTGTGCAATCACTGCTGTGGAGTGCACTGGATGCACAATCAATTTGTTAATAGTGCAGACCCTGATGAGACAGCTCCTGCAGGAGCTGTTTCATCTGGGTCTTCACTATTTACAGGTAGGTATATTGACGTGAATAGCAAGCGAAGGGTTAACTATTTATTTGATAGAAGCACCTATTGAAGCATTTGCAAACAGTGTAGATCGACCCAGATCAAACCACTCTTATAAATAGTAGTGGTAATTATGATGGTGGTAGTAGTTGCAGTAGTAGTGGTGGTGGTACGTAGTAGTAGTAGTAATAGTAGCGGTCTCATGTAAGAGACCTGGTGGTGCCAGCACAGCAGTACCAACCTTTATGAAGTGACCATAGTCAGTAATATGCATGGTGCCTTTACCCTTTCCCTTATGTAAGGGCATTTTGACGCATCTGCAAACGGAGTCGACCAATATCAGACGGCACAGATACTCATATAGTGTAATATAGATCTGATTCTACAACTTCTGCCTGAGACAAAGTGTTCTGTGTTTATATGTCATTATAAAAATAATCTTATTAATATTCATGACGTCATTATTTCCAACATGAATATTCATTAGGGAAAGGGTTAAAAGAGGATGGTTCTAAAATGCGACACAAAAGCGACACTGTCAACTAGGGTATGGGGGGAAGGCGTCACTTGCAGAGAGATGAAACCAAAATGATATTTTAAAGGCACACATCGGAGTCTGATGTTGCAAATATTGCTCAGTACCATTTATTCACGAAACGCACATCGCTACATGTATTGCCACTTTAATTCTTTCGCTGCCAACTTGTGTCGTCTGCAAACTTTATCGTCTGCTACAAGTTTCACTTTTATTTTTCTTCATTTTTGTGTAAAAACAGTCACAATAACAAACTCAGCGTCTCATCTGGATCTAATCTGTTTGCATATAAATAATCACAGATGCGACATTGACAGTGAAAGAGTTAAAAAAAATGATTTAAGATTTATCTACATGCCAATAATAAGGTGTTTTTTTCTTGGCCAAATACTCAAGGACAGTAAACGTTGACGAGAAACTAGGGCATCCTCCATCTAGTCAACGGCGGGGTTCTATGTTGTTTTAACATAAAACGATCAAATAAAAAGCAGGACTGTTCTAATGGTATTCACCACATATATTTGTTGCGATGGAAAGGCGTTCAGGGACTTTAACCCTTTATCTCATATGTTATTTTTAGATACAATCTCTTTGAATAAATCTACCAAAAAGGATCATTAACTAGAGAAAAGGAAACTTTTATAAGTTTGGAGTTGGAAACCATTGTGATAAATAGAGCATTTGCTCCTATAGGAGCAAATGCTCTATTTATCACAATGGTTTCACAACGTGACTTTTACAGAGTCGTCAAAAGTCGTCAATATGAGGGAATGGATTAAGTCATGGCCAATTTGGCACTGGTCATCCGAATTTAGACGTTTGTGCAACCTTTATTTCACCTTTCTATTTGCTAAATAGTAAATACTGGATGAACACGATAAATGGCCTCTACTTGACCGCTACAATTGGCTCAAGTTATCAGACCATGATAACACCCGGATATTATTTCGATCAGTACTAAATATGTCATAGATTTTCAAGGAATAACAACATGTTTACATTCTACTGTTGACTAAAGAATGCACAGTAATTGTTTATCCTTTTAACCTGCTGATCACATAATTTTTCGCCCAAGATTTGATCATTCTGTCTGTCAAATTAAAATGCGGGTGTCAAACAGTTTGGGTCTTAACCCATTACCTCATATATAGGCTATTTTTTAGATACAACCTCTTTGAATAAATCTGCCGAAAAGGAGCATTAACTGGAGAAAAGGGGAAAATTGAATCTTGTAGTTTGAAATCATTGTGATAAATAGAGCATTTGCTCATATAGGAGCAAATGCTCTATTTATCACAATGGTTTCACAAAGTGACTTTTACAGAGTCGTCAACAGTCGTTAATATGAGGGAATGGGTTAATAAGACACCCAGTTACTTATCCGCCTAATACCCTATAAAAACTGAATTAAATTGGAACGATTTGAAACACAGAGTCCAAAAAGTAATAAAAATAAACTTGGAATAGCAGACACTGTAGACCTATGATTTAGAGCTCCAACAGGAGTCTTCTGATCTGTATCTACACCTTTATCGCGCTATGCTTGCCCTGGCATTTGCAAACAGCTTAGATCCAGCCTATTACTCGAAGTCTCATCAGACTCCATGCTGTTTGGCACCCGGTCAGTAGTTTCTCAAGAGCTTCATCGAATCGGAAGTAGTCAACATATCACCAGATCCAGATTTGAAAAATCACGGAGGAGTAAGTGCTGAAAGTTCAATACAAGTTCAATTTATATATCATTGGCATATATAACAAGCTGTTCACAATGCAGATGTAGTAGAATATTTCTATATAGGCTAATAGCGACAGCATGCATAATTAACCTTTAGCCTGCTGAGCAAATTATTTTTACAGAATTTTTCACCTACTACATTTTCAAATTTCAAGTTGTATTCAAGGTATCTACCAAAATTCAATCAGGGTGTCAAACAGTTTGGATTCTGATGAGAAGCAGAATAACTCGGCGTCTCATCTGGATTCAAACTGTTTGCATAGGTATTCACTCATTCGCCCATAGCGGGCTGAATGTTAATAAACATGGGACTATGTAAGTGCTGCTGGTCGATGAACCCATTTCTTCATATATAAACGTGTTTTAACGCATTTGCAAACAGAGTAGACCCAGATCAGGTGGTTCCTATAGGAACCGTCTGATCAGGGTCTGCTCTGTTTGCTAATGGATTTCTAACAATATATTTCCTTACTTTCTTAAATTGCTACAATGTTCCGCATTGCCTATATCATTATAACTATTTTGTGCATGAATATTCAGTAGATGTTGTGATTCGGAATAAACACAGAACAGGGAAATGGTATAACTAACGCAGAACAAAAATTATGCAGAATGAATTGAATGTGCAATGAGCTTACTGCATAACTTTCGTCCTGCATTCAGCTACCGTCTCTCTTACATTCCCCAAATTAAGACTTATTTTCGATGGTCGATGTAGACTGTTTTTCATGTAAATGGAGTACATCTTTGTGTTACGAGCTCAGCCTCATTTTCGTGTACCTTGACCGTTGACACTGACCTCAAAGGCCTTGTAATGTACAGTAATTGTTCCAGCATTTCATTATGTACTGTAAAACCTCTCTGTAACGACCACTACATTTTACATCAATTGTTTTGTGTTAAAGGCAGGTGGATGCTTAAAGCAAGGTGAAAGTGAAACAGAACGCTCCTATAGGAGCGTTCTGTTTCACTTTCAACTTGCTTTAAGTAGCCAAAGTACCAACTAACACAATTTAGTGGTCGTTATAGAGAGGTTTTACTGTATTTGCATTTTACCTTGTACATATATGCCTTTTGATGTCTTTGTAAAACAGACCTAGATCAGACTGCATGAACCGCATGCACAGGGTCTGCCCTGTTTGCTGATGCAATAATATAAATATAATTCAATGACGTAGTTTGTGTCGTAACGGGTAACCTATATAAAGATTTACGGCCTTACCACGGTTCGAACTCACAACCTCGACTTCCTACCATGTAGCGAGACAGTATGCCGCTACAGTGTCGTAGTCAGAAAGGCCCTTGTTCATATCACCATTATAAAAATGTAGCTAATTAATATTCATGATGTCACTAGATTTCTTACCGAAACATTAATGAAGTAATGTGTTAACGCACCCAGAACAAGACCTCATATACAATCGCATCTCATAGTTGTATTGTTGTGTACGATGTGTTTTTTGTAAACACCGGCGTACAAAACTATTAAAATTAATTGCCATACAGTGTTATACCTTTCAACATTTCTATTTACGCCCTGTATGGTTTGGCAGTTCACTTTATAACTTATGTCCTTTTCAATGTGGCTTATACATTGATTGCTTCCTTTGAAGTTCTTGCGGAATACTGAACATTAGGAAGGGATCCGTACACAAACAATGCATTAAAACACTATGAACACTTTAACTTATGAATATTCATGTGAAAAATAATGAAGTCGTGCTTATTAATTAGATGAATTATGTAAATGGCATATGGAAACAAAAACTTCTCAGCTATAGCAGAAACTGTAGGATCACATCTACATGTATATCATTTTAAAGGCAAACAGAGCAGATACTGATCAGGCAGTTCCTACTGCAGCTGACTGGCCTGGGTCTACCCTGTTTGCAAATACAGTAAAACCCCGCTAATACGACCACCTAAAGAAGGTATAATTCTGGGTGCTAGATGCAGGTGGTAGCTTAACGCAGGACAAAATAATACAGAAAGCTCCTAGAGGAGCACTGCATTAAGCAACCACCTGCTTATAAAGACATCCATGTTTATTCGCTGAGTGGTCGCATTAGAGGGGTTCTACTGTACATAAATATAAGTCTATATCAAGTAAAGGTTAACGCTAGCGGTAATCGAGTATATAAGACGCAGGCAAACAGTGTAGACACAGATCAAACGGCTCCGTCGCACGCTAAGTCATTGTCGCCTGCAAAAGGTCGTTTGCTACAAATTTCTAATGTAATTTTCTTCTCCACACCTATGTGGCAAACAGTTTGGATACCGAGGAGACGCCGAGTTACTCGGCGCTTTATATGGATTCAAACTGTTTGATTTACAAACACGAAACAAAACCCTCCTAGACTATTTTAGACTCAATCTCTTTGAATAAATCTACCGAAAAGGAGCATTAACTGTAAAAAAGGATTTTTTTTAGAATTTTGTAGTTTTGAAACCATTGTGATAATGGAGTAAATGCTCTTTTTGTCACAATGGTTTCGAAATGTGACTTTTACAGAGGCGCCAAAATGCGTTAATATGAGGGAATGGGTTAATTCAGATCGACCATCCCATAAATGGTGTCATGTTTAACACTTTCGCTGCCAATGTAGCATTTGTGATTATCTATGCAATCATTTTGGATCCAGAGGAGACGCCGAGTAACTCGGCGTCTCATCAGCATTCAGACTATTGTTACTGTGACTGGTTTTTTTTTTCAAAAACAAAAGTAAAGAATTTAAAAAGACAACTGTAGCAGACGACAAAATTTGCTGACGACATACTTTAGCAGCGTGCGAATTAATGGTATGCAAAATGCAGTATGAACAGCTATCTAAAGATACGGTAGATAGTCTACATCAAGTACACATAGGTCGTTCACATCGCCGCTTCAACATTTACGGAGTCCTATTATGGCTATCATGGTTTCACGCAACACCTCGAAGGATCGAAAATGCGAGAGTTCATCGTTACATTTTCGCATTTTTCCCAAATTGTTCCGAAGCCCGTTGTATTTTCACATGAAAACTGAAAACTTGAAGAGTTCACGTGTGCATGTTCGCCTTTCTCTAGATTACCGAGGTCGCCTGAATTGAAAGAAGTGCAATAATTTACTTATGTTTTCTTTTTTCCATTTTCATGATAAATTAGGGTTTTTGAACAAATTTGTAACAAGAAATATCTTTTAAAAAAGATATTCAGCGGCATTCAAATATTGACACAATGTACAAAACAATCTCTGCAATATTTATTTCAATATTTGGAGATTCTACTAGTACAGAGAACTAGATCTATGAAGGGTTGCTTGTTATTATACTAGCAGAGAAGCATGCAATGAAAATGACGTTGAGTAGAAGAAGCAGTTATTGAAAAATTTCAAGTTGTTTTTATAGGAAATCACTTTTAAAATGTACGATGTCAAAGTAATGTTTTAAAACTATCTCAAGTTAGTTCTTTAGTCTACCTATTATAAAATGTACATGAAAGCGCTTATATTTGTATTGATATGAAGATAAGGAATTGAATACACTTTAAAGCATAAAGTTTTTGTTTGTGCAGAGTCTGTAATTCCTTAAAGAACGGTATTTATTTAGCCTAGATCAACGCTTTAATCGACTTGTGTGCATCATCATTAATGACATCATTAACTGAATCTACATGTATTTTTAAAACATTAGAAAGTTAGCAACTTCAACCTACGTCTATGAGCCCAAGCCCCATGTGATAGAGCCGCAGCAATAGCCTTCAGTAAGTAGCTTTATATCAAAGAGAGCCAACAACCAGAGCCTCGGTGCTGTGGTCGAGGATAGTAATTAATACTATTAATACCACTACTCTAATATACTAAACAACCCTTCTTCTTTATTTCCTATAGCACTGCCTGTGAATTATGGTGGTTTCGGCAAACTACCTGTTCGTCAAAGTGGACTTTATTATCAAATGTTGTATTAATTGATAGCAAAATGATAGTAAAAGTTTGAAAGTGTAATAGTGGTTTCGACAAACTGGTAATATTGCTCAGCAACCATTACCATGAGGTGATAAATATCAGTACATCAGTACTTTGATTTTATGGGAATTTCCAGGTCTTAAAATCTATTTTTCAGTCTTCAGTCCCATGCTAAATATCTGCGTAAATAAGGATTTTCTGTACTATATGGCGTTTTGACTGAACATGTTTATAGAACATGTCTGTGTAACATGATTCCTTACATGTGTTGTGATTATGTTAATCATTGCATTGAATTCAATTTGCGAGGCCGTTAGCAGACTGTATATCAGAATTTTACATAGTTTGGCAATGTGTAGAGGCATATTAAAAGGTTGTATGCCAGTCAAGGTATTCACTAATGAAAATACAGTTTACTACTAAATACTCGTCATATGCAAATTACAATGTAACATAGTTTCTCATTGGTGGAAAACTAGAACAAAAGTGAAAATAGACAGCTAGCCGCTGAAAAAAAACCCCAAAGAATTGCGAGAATGAAACGCTACACTATCGCATTTCTTTTTGAGATCTTGCAGTAAGGGCTGTGTGAAACTGCGATGATCCTAATTTGATTCCGTAATTTCACTAGTTGCCTAACATGTTCCCTATATGATATTTACTTCCTTCTCTTAAAAGACAATCGTATTCACCTGATATACATGAAATACCCTTTTTAAACGAAACACACACAGATAGAAACTTCAGAATATATTTTGAATTACAAACAGTGCAAAACTCCTATTCTAGGGAACCTCTGATTAGGGTCTACACTATTTGCAAATGACAATGCACTCGTTTACGGCAATCAATGGTTGATATTATCATTATCAAGTTTGATACAGTAAAACCTCTCTATAACGGCCACTAAATTACATCAAGTATTTTGTGTTAAAGGCAGGTGGCTGCTTAAAGCAAGGTGAAAGTAAAACAGAACGCTCCTATAGGAGAGTTCTGTTTTACTTTCACTTTGATTTAAGCAACCACTTGCCCTTAATACCAACTATATAACACAATTTAGTGGCCGTTATAGAGAGGTTGTACTGTATCATCTTTCTAGGAAACTAGTTATAATTAAAGATTACTAAGATAAATTATCTACTATCGCGCTATCCGCGTATTGACTCGCATTTACAAACAGACTGGACCCAGAGACGCCGATTTACTCCTAGTCTCATTAGGATCCAAACTGTTAGGCAATCGGTCAATAGTTTCTAACAGAAATTCGAGCTATCCGATTTCTAATCTAGACATTTTTTTTTTCAAGTTATCAGTTTATTGTAGGTCTAAAGTAATGCTGAAAGCTCCTGTAGACCTTAGACTTTAGACCTGCATTTAGCTATCCTACATGTATGTGTTTCTAGATATGCATAGTGATATACATGTAAATTAGAGCAATTCTGTTGGAAGTTTTGGAAGGACCGAACTTTTATTACGAATTATCCCAAAGTTCGAATTATCCGAGTTCGAGATATTGCAGTTCAACTGTACCTGGCTTATTTTTAAATTGTTGTATTCAAAGGGTTGTGGTAAGCATCTTTTTGCAATAACATGTATTCATGGCGATACACACATATAAAGGCTCCCTTTTACATTGTATACATAATAGGGACCCCATGGAAATATTACCTTCTGTTCTACAACGACGATTGACCCAGGGCCTACGTAGAGCAGAATGACCACCTCCCTCTTCCTCCCTTCTCCCCAATCCGGTTTTACAAACAACAATTTGCATTCATTTTAGATTCATACTGTACCCCAGTTGCTCGAAGTCGGAACATAATCCCAGCTACTAACTAGTATACCATGACAGCGAAAACTTTGTATTTTAATCCTTCTCTTGCTAAATTTTAAAACACATTTCTCCTCCTTTACATTTGTACCCATGCCCTGTTGTATAATTACATATATAATTATTCACTGTGTACAAGTATTTCACTGTGCAATCACTGCTGTGGAGTGCACTGGTTGCACAATCAACTTGTAAATAGTGCAGGCCCTGATGAGACAGCTCCTGCAGGAGCTGTATCATCTGGGTCTTCACTATTTACAGGTAGGTATATTGACGTGAATAGCAAGCGTGGCCTAGTTTAGTCGACAATCATATATATGTAACAGGATTAGCAAGTTTGCTGTTGCACGATGTTTTGGAAGAATTGAAATCAAGATATGTACTTCTATACAGTAGAACCTGTCTTAACCCTTTCCTCCATGAATATGAAAATAATGACGTCATGAATATTTATCACATTGTTATATTGGCTAATGGACACAGGTATCTTTCTGCATTACTTTTGACCTGCATTGAGCCACCACTTGTCTTACATACCAACACTTAGACTTCTTTTTTGATGGGCGCTTAAGACAGATTGTACTGTATTCAAATGTTATAGAGTAAACCCTCTATATAACGGCCACTAAATTACATCAAGTATTTTGTGTTAAAAGCAAGTGGCTGCTTAAAGCAAGGTGAATGTAAAACAGAACGCTCCTATAGGAGCGTTCTGTTTTACGTTCACCTTGCTTTAGGCGGCCATCTGTCCTAAATACCAAATAATTAACACAATATAGTGGCCGTTATAGAGAGGTTTTACTGTATCACACCCCTATAGCGGTTCATTCCATTATTTCGCGCGTTTAGAATTAGTTTTGTCTATCTATAATTCAAACTATTGTTTGTGAATCGCGCTTCCTTTGTAACAAGTGGCATACAGAATCAGTTAACCTGAAAAGTTGAATCACCCGGTATTATTAGTTTAACCCTTTCTCCGGCAAATTAATTCCGTCTGTTAAAATTGCTTCAGGTTTGTTTCAAGTTGGAACTATCTTCGATTTCTGTTTGAAAACATAGTTTAAGAGACAAACAGTTTGGATCCTGATAAGACGCCGGATAACTTGGTGTCTCATCAGGATCCAAACTGTTTGTAACGAGCATCATGCTTTCGCCTATGGTAGCGAAGGAGTTAAGGACTTTGTCTGAAATCATGAATGTGGGTTTTTGATAGAATTCCCAGGAATAATATAATCCGGTTTCGCAAAAATCTTGATTCCAGTTTGATTCAAAGAACTGAAAAAGAAAATAGAACATGTTCTTAATATGTGCCGATTTCTCTACAGGCAAATTTGTTATTAGTATTGTATGCATTCTGGATCCAGATGAGAAGTTGAGTATCGCAAAAAGGTTCAAGTGTTAGACACTCATACGTAACATGTCATGTTATAATACGAAAAGAAGAGTTTTTGAGTTGTATGTACATATAATTGTGTGTACAGTAAAACCTGTCTTAAGCAGTCATTAATTTATTGAATATGTGAGTCTTAAAAAAGCAAGTGGTTACTTAATGCAGGGCAAAAGTAATGCAGAAAGCTCCCGTGGGAGCTTTCTGCATTACTTTTGACCTGTACTAAGCTACCACCTGCCTTACATATGTTAACTGTAGCGTGCTAAAGGTTATGCACTATGAAAAAGCTATTTATTATCATCATTTTCCTCGCCAATCCTCATATTAGATTCATATTTATATCACTTTCGGTTCGTTTTCAATAACATGCTTTTATCATGGTGATATGCGAAAACCTGGTGTATATCCATCTATGAAGTAATGACATCGTAAATATTTGATTAGATGGATTCGTATAATTTTATATGAATAGAATAACGGCAGTAGTTCATTGACTTGTAAAGTACCCCTTGGAATGCTGTCACAGTGAAATGGTCCATCCTTAGTAACCCCTTCCGTGCCACAATGACGGTTTTCTGATATCACCTGCAAACAGTTTGGATCCAGATGAGACGCCGAGTAACTCGGCGTCTCATCAGGATCCAAACTGTTTGACACTATGTTTACTGTTTTATAAAGAAAATGGAAGAAGTGCATACACTTACACTAAAAATAAACGAAACTATGCCCAGCAGACGACAATGCTGGCACCGAAAGGGTTAAAACAGTACAGTCTATTCAGTATGAAATTGTATACTTTGTGAGATGATCTTGAGTGACGAACTCCTGTTGGGACTCTCGGACCCGGGTCTACCCTACACTATTTGATAATGCAAGAACAGTACCCCATCCCTAAACTGGACGTTAAATTTAGTATAAATATCGGTCTTGGAGACAGGCGGAAGCTCCTCTAAGAGCTTTCTGTATGACTTTCATCCTACATTAAGCTGTCACATGCCGTACGTACGTACGGAGAGACGGACGGACAAGGGTAAAACTTAATGCCCCTGTCGCCTAAAGGCGGGGGCACAAAAATAACCTAATTAACGTCATCATTTCTTACATGAATATTCAAGGAGTAAAGGGTTAAGGGTTGATCATAGAAATTTTGCCATTTAATTATCATAAATATACATGTATGTTGGTTGCATTCTACACTATGATAATATAAAAAAAACTATATATAATACGGACAGACAGTATGATTTATCCCTATTTCTCTTGCTTACATTCTATCTCATTGTGTTAAAGTATATCTCCCTCCTCCGTGTATTTCTTTTTCCTCTCTATGTTTCTACGTCAATCGCTGTATGTCTGGTTATTTTTGTTTTGCTTTCCCGTTTGTCTTCGTGTTTTCCTCTTTCCATTTACATGTACACGTGTTTCCCCCCCTCTCTCTCTCTCTCTCTCTCTCTCTCTCTCTCTCTCTCTCTATCATAGAATACTAAAGCACATCTTAAGCGAGTATTAATATATAATTATGTCTAATTCTAGACCTGTACTACAGGCAAGTAATGTTCCAATATAAATCTATCCTTATAATCCTATGACAGACAAACTTGGGCAAATAGTGCTGACCCTATATGGTGTACACTATTTGCAACAACATATTCGAGGGCTTGGTGCAAAACTATTCTAACTCCTTCACAAAGTGAAGGAGTTAGAATAGTTTTGCACCAAGCCCTCGATATACATGTATGTCAGTCTAATTCAAAGTTACCAAAAATGGTGCCAAATTGACTTGTTCATGTTTAAAAACTCACGGAGAGGGGAAATTTGGATTTCCCAATATTTACTATGGGTGATTTGGATAAACCTATTTGAACAACTGATTTATTGAGTGCCATTTACGTATTTTAAACGAGTCACCTTTGACAAAACATTATAGGGTGTAGATATTATCGGGTAACAGAGGCGTTATGTTAACGTTTTGACTTCAAAGAAGTACGGATTAACTATTTCGCTGCCAAAGTTTGTCGTCTGCAAAGTTTGTCGTCTGCTACAGTTTTAAAATATGTTTTATTTTTCTTCGTCTTTGTTTCAAAAACCATTGTCACAGTAACGCACAGTTTGGATCCAAGCTGTTTGCATAGGTAACCACAGATGCGGCATTGGCAGCGAAAGGGTTAATGATTATCAGGCGTAAATGAACCAGAAAAGATTACATGGATTCAATAGGAATTCTACGAAAGAGGAACCAATAACCCCCTCCGTGCCACGTTGACAGGTCTATGATATCACATGCAAACAGGTTGGATCCAGATGAGACTCCGAGTAAATCGGTGTTTCATCAGGATCCAAACTGTTTGACACTCTGTTTACTGTTTTGTAAGGAAAGTTGAAGACATGCAAACTCTAACACTTGAAGTAGTCGAAAATGTGTCCCAGTGGACGACAGTACTGGCATTGAAAGGGTTAGGTTCACCTTGACAAATCTCTGATTGCTAACTTTTTTTCACGACTTCCGTTTCCATGAAACTCTTGAGAAACTATTAACCTAGTGTCAAACAGCTTAAATCCTGTTTGTTACTGTTCGGGTTTATTGCCAATGCAAAAAAAAACATATCCAGATTAACGACTATTTTATCTGATAAAAATAAAGTTTATAACTTTTTTCTCCCATTAGTTGCATGCAAATAGCTTGGATCCTGATTAGACGCCGAGTAACTCGGCGTCTGATCAGGATCCAAGCTGTTTGACGCTCGGTCAATAGCTTCTCAAAAGCTCGAATTAATCGCAAGTAAGCAAATCTTACTTTATATAAATATCAGATATTTTTCTTGACAAGACAAGGGTTAAACCATGTTCATACAAGGACGTTTCACCTAGATCTAAAGTGTGAATCCTTTCCTTCATAGGCTATTTTAGATCCTACATCTTTGAATGAATCTACCAAAACAGGAGAATTGACTAGAGAAAAGGAAACTTAGAATTGTGTAGTTTCGAAATCATTGTGGTAAATAGAGCATTTGCTCCTGTTGAGCAAATGCTATTTATCACAATGGTTTCAAGACGTGACTATTACAGAGGCGTAGAAAGGCGTATTTGTGGAGGAAAGGGTTAACCCTTTCCCGGTTCTACGTTTATTGGACAAAATGGTTATAAAGAAATATCGACGGTGGAATATTGTAGCTATTTTAGAAAGCAAAGAAACAGAACTATCAAATTCACTTAGCAAACAGAGAAGACCCTAATCAGATCTTCTCTAGTTTTAATCCTGATGAAACGCCGAGTTACTCGGCGTCTTCTCTGTATCCGATATGTTTGCAAAGATAATGCCAGATTTGCGCATTGTGTAGCAAAACCTGTATTTATTTATACGCTTTCCGGCGGTGAAGAGTTAAACAGATTACCTGAAACACTTCCTGTTCGAATTCTTTTCAAAGACGTTCTAAAAATTTGCCCCAATTATTCACCAGTATTGTGACTTTGCCCTTTAACTGATAGAGACTCTTTTTCAGACATTTGCAAACATAGGAGATCCAGATCAGACGGCTCCTATAGGAACCGCGTCTGACCAGGGTCTCCTTTGTTTGCTTATGAAATGATATAGATCTACGGTAATTTAACAGTTACTGACATAGCCAACCCGATAATCAGTTGCCGTTATAAACATTCAATTAATAAATATTCATGAAGTAATAGATTACAGTACATGTATAAATATTCATTAGGTAAAGTTTTAATCTCTAATGCTACTGACTGTTTTTCGTGAAAGACAAAAACGTTTTTCTGCCCTTACGCCTCTTTAGAGCTATTGAAGATCAACGATAACAATAAACATGGTTTGTAAAATTTTGTAAACTCTCCGATTGACAAGCAATGGTCGTCTGCAAAAGTTGTCGGCTGCGTCAATTCAGAACGGGTTTTCTATTCTTTAAAACAAGAAAAGTGTCGGAGTGACAAACAGTTTGGATCCTGATGAGACGCCGAGTTACTCGGCATCGCATCTGGATCCAAACTGTTTGCGAAGATAACCATACATTCGCCAGTACGTTTCTTGACACTAACACAATGTTACTGTTAGATTTTTACCAAGAAATATTTTTCAATACCAAGCACTGTCGTCTGCAAACGTTGTCGTCTGCTTCAGTTTTTATTTTCATTAATTTCCTCCTCCTCTCTCTCTCTCTCTCTCCTCCCTCCCTCTCTCTCTCTCTATCTCTTTCTATCTCGTTTAAAAATTATAATCACATTATCGAACAGTTTGTATCCTGATTAGACAGGGAGATACTCGGTGTCTCATCTGCATCCAAACGGTTTGCGCATGCGCTCACGTTTATATTTAAAACTCGAATTGAATTCTCTCATCTACTGGTGATACGAATCCACTTCGAAAATCAACCAATCGTTTTTAAAGATACATGTACTGAGAGCACTGGATGATACTCAATAAATGCAACGAGAGTTTCAGCAGCCGACATTTTTTCCTAACAGGATGCGTGTTATCATTATATCTTACATGTATATTCATCAGGTCAGGGGTTACATACATGTTTATCGGTTGCTTACGTTGTCACCCCATGTATGTGTACTTTTACTTTATCGTATGGTTTCGTAAACATTGACCGATTTATAAGTTGTTGCTGTTTTTCTGATTCCGTACAATTGTACAATCTTGACCCCGGACTTGAACTGATTTCCGTGCCATCACTTATGTCTCACTTACCCACTCTCTATAAACGCACTGAGCACGTCACGTGCTTCAAGTTCGTTGTTTGCTGTTTTGAACATTGTTGATTAAACTTAAAGAGACTGAAACAGTTTTCGTTCACAGAACTATATATCTGACGTTGTTTTGTTTCATATACTTCCCGTGCTGTTGAAATATCCCCAAGTGTTCAAAAAACATAATCACGTCAACAAACAATTTGATTCTGATGAAACGCAAAGTTACATTACTCGGTGTTTCATCTGGATCCAAACTATTTGCAAAGGTGAGAACTGATCTGCCATTTGCTGCGAAATAGTTACACTAACCCTTTCCTCCGTAATACGCCTTCCTACGCATCTTTTAAAGTCACGTTTTGAAACCATTGTGATAAATAGAGCATTTGCTCAATAGGAGCAAATGCTCTATTTATCACAATGGTTTCAATACTATATAATTCTAAATTGTTCCTTTTCTCTAGTTAATATTCCTTTTCGGTAGATTTATTCAAAGAGGTTGGATCTAAAAATGGCCAATGAGGGAATGTCAAGGAGTGTAAAGCAGAAACGTATGATCAAGATGAGATTTCCACTTGCCCAGGTTGTTGTGGATGCAAAGTTTGTTCGCTATATAACCCTTTACTTCATGAATATTCACGTAAGAAATAATGTATGCATGGATATTACATGTAATTAGTTAACATGTATAATGGAATATGAACAATACAGGTTTTGACCAAGTAAAAAACTATAGAATCATGTCTATATACTGCCTATAGGTGTTTTCTCCATAAAGTATGTCCTGCATAACCCTTTCACCGCCAATGTCGCATAAATGCACCACGACAAATAGTGCAGTCCAAGATCAGACGCCGCCTTTTTAAGCGGCGTCTGATCAGCGACTTCACCTTTTGTCTCAATCTCTATTTCTACATAATGATGTGTTTTATTCCTTTGAAATTTGCATTTATTTATCCCATTTCCTTATTTTACTTAAATATTTAACAAACTTGGGCAACACTTAGAATTTGGCGCCGAAAGGGTTAAACAGTCACTTGCTTTAGCCCCTTATTCCATGAATATTCATGTAAGAAATAATGACATCATGAATATTATATTTTTTATAATGGCACCTGAACACAGGAACTTTTATCTGATCTATATAAGTCAATAAGCAAACAGAGAAGACCCTGATCATGCGGCTCATAAAGGAGCCGTCTGATCTGAGTCGACTCTGCAGAGGCGAGGAAAGTGGTTTTTATGGACTAACGGGTTAAAGGACCCCGACACATATTCATTTGAGGGTAGCTTAACCCATTACCTCATATCAATCTACACACTAAGCACAAATGTAACAAACTGCATACACATATAAACGGAAGGGCGCAATGTATCAAACTGCATCCTAAGCACAAATGTTACAAACTGCATACACATAATTATATAAACGGAAGGGCGCAATGTATCAAACTGCATACTTAGCATAAATGTTACAAGCTGCATACATATATAAACGGAAGGGCGCAGTGTATCAAACTACATCCTAAGCACAAATGATAACTGCATACACATATAACGGAAGGGCGCAATATATAAAACAGACAAACTGCATCCTAAGCACAAATGTTACAAACTGCATACACATATAACGGAAGGGTGCAATGTATCAAACTGCATACTTAGCACAAATGTTACAAACTGTATACACATATAAACGGAAGGGTGCAGTGTATCAAACATCATACACATATAACGGAAGGGCGCAATATATCAAACAGACAAACTGCATCCTAAGCACAATTGTTACAAACTGCATACACATATAACGGAAGGGCGCAATGTATCAAACTACAAACTAAGCACAAATGTTACAAACTGTATACACATATAAACGGAAGGGCGCAATGTATCAAACTGCATACTTAGCACAAATGTTACAAACTGCATACACATATAAACGGAAGGGTGCAGCGTATCAAACATCATACATATATAAACGGAAAGTCGCAATGTATTAACCTGCATACACATACATGTATAACGGAAGGGCGCACACTGCATATGTTAAATATGCATAGGGAAAGGCACACATGTAATTCTTTGGGGAAAATAATTATGATATGCCAGACATGTTGTTGTTGATAATAGTGTTTTTATGATGACCATGATGATGGCGATGGTGATCACGACGGCGAAGATGATGATGATAATGATAGTATGGATGATGATGTAGGCCTGAGTGATAATGATAATAACGACAACGACGGTGGTTATGGAGGTGATGGTGACACTGCTGCTGCAGCGTCTGCTGTTGCTGCTGGTGATGATGCTATTATTGCTGTTGTGGTTCTTGATGATGATTATGATGATTGATATGAATGATGACGGTGATGATGATGTTTTTCGACTGAGAGTTCATGTGTGCATTTACTGTTGCATACGTAAACAGTTTGTTACATGTGTGCTGTTGTAAAACTTATGATTCCAACTAAGGCCCTTTTTTCTTCTACTGGGGTTGCAGCATCGTGAATTTGTATTATGCAAAACACATTAACCCTAAGCTTGCTAGAAAAATATGTTATGTCTTCGTAAATCTTGATTTGTTACATATTTTGCTTACTTTCGATTCGTTAAAACATTTGAGAAACTATTCACCGAATGTCAAACAGCTTGGAGAAACGATTGACTGAGTGTCAAAACACCTTGGATAAACTATTGACTGGGTGTCAAACAGCTTGTAGAAACTATTGACAGGGTGTCAAACAGCTTGGAGAAACTATTGACAGGGTGTCAAACAGCCTGGACACCCTGGTTTGACCAGATGTTTGATACCCTGGATCATATAATGAGACACAGAGCTACTAGGCATCTCATCAGGATCGAAGCTGTTTGGCATATGTGGATCAGATCGCACATAACAGACAGGGGATTATAACACGTACGTAAATTAGATCTAGTTTGTTTTTACTCAGATTTATATATCACAAAACAAAACAGTTGGTGATAGATTGCTAGTAAAATGTCTCCAATGTAAAACATGGACATTTATGCCTGACTCTACTATTTATAAAGAAATAATTATCCCAAATTTGAAAGTCATGAAATTTATTGTCATGGCAAACAGAAGAGAATCTTTAAGATATAAGCAAACAGAGCAGACCCTGTTCAGCATGTTCCTTTTTATAAGAGTGGTTTGATCTGGGTCGATCTACACTGTTTGCAAATGCTTCAAAAGGTGCCTCTATCAAATAAAGGGTTAGCCCTTCGCTTGCTATTCGCGTCAATATACCTACATGTAAATAGTGAAGACCCAGATGAGACAGCTCCTGCAGGAGCTGTCTCATCAGGGTCTACACTATTTACAAATGGAGTGTGCAACCAGTGCACTCCACAGCAGTGATTGCACAGCGAAATAATTCTACACCGTGAAGATATATGTAACTATACCACAGGGCATGGGTAAAGAAGGAGAAATGTATTTTAAAATTCAGCAAGCGAAGGGTTAATATGCTGTCAGAGAAATCGAAAACAAATGCAAAGAACAACATAAACTAAAACTAATGGTATTCGTTTTTACTGCAATAAAAGTCTGAGAGAAAGATTTATAGCAAATAAATCTTTTTGGGATATAAATAAAACATAATGTGTACACTATAGTATATTACCCTTCTGAATCGTACTTTTTCTGAATCGTACTGTAAAACTCGTTTATTGAAACCATTGTGATAAATAGAGTATTTTCTTCATAAGGGCAAATGCTCTTTTTATCACAATGGTTTAAAAACTACAAACTTCTTAATTTCTTCTTTTCTATAGTTAATGATCCTTTTCGGTAGTTTTATTCAAAGAGGTTGGGTCTAAAAATAGTCTAGAATGGATTGAGTTAATTCAACATGAGTCATACAGAAGCAGGGTCCTATGAGAACTTTCTGCACGACTTTCAGTCCGCATTAACCCATTCCCTCATATTGACGACTAGATGTAAAAGCCACTTTGTGAAACCATTGTGATAAATAGAGCATTTACTCCTATAGGAGCAAATGCTCTATTTATCACAATGGTTTCAAGCTAAATAATTCTAAAACTTTCCTTTTCTATAGTTAATGCTCCTTTTCGGTAGATTTGTTCAAAGATGTTGTACCTAAAAATAGCCTATAAGGTAATGGGTTAAGCTGTCTTAAAGACTGGCATTGATACTAATTTGAAATGAAGTTCAGTTACTGTATTGTCAAGCAAACAGTTGTCTACATCAATCTTGTTTTAAAATGTCCTTTGTTCTTGCGCAAATTTACTTACTTCAAGGTCAAAGGTTATAAAACTTCCGAGTCTGAGATCATTCTCAAGTATCTGATTGGTCAGATTCTGAGCAAGCTCAGAATCTGACCAATCAGATGCTTGAGAATGATCTCAGACTACGCCTTTGCAAACACGGTAGAACCAGATCAGACGACTCCTGTTTCGCTATGACCAAACATTGTCTTGTTAATACGCTAAATTATAAGATTTAAGATAATCAATGTTCATATCTATTACATGTACCTTAAATCTTACATTAATATTGATTGGGTAAAGGTTTGAGAGACATAACAGCTTCGATTGTGGTGACACGCCGGGTTTCTCTACATCTTATCTGGGTCATACGACGTGATAAGGAGGGTAATAAAGATTTAAATTAATAATATACATGTTATATCCTTAACATGGTTTACTTAAACAATATAGAAGATACAGTTTTAACTTCAATATCTCGAACTCGGATAACTCGAACTCCAGATTAACTCGAACTAAAAGTTCGGTCATTCCGAGATTTGCAATACAGAATTGCTCTAAAATGTATCACTACGCATATCTAGAAACACACGTGACAGCTAAATGTAGGTCTAAAGTAATGCTGAAAGCTCCTACAGGAGCTTTCAGCATTACTTTAGACCTGCATCAAGCTGTAAACTTGAAAAAGAAATTGTTCAGATTGGAAATAGGATGACTCGAACCTTTTTCTTTTTTTTTTATCTCGAAGTAATTTGTGTGGTCCCTTGGAGTTCAACTGTATTACAATGTACGATATACACTTCTATTCCACATTTGAGACTTGCTGTGAGTCAGTGAACATTGACATGCGCACACTAGTCCCGCAGCGTTAGTAGCCGGTCGAGTCTACTCTGTCCGTCAGATTGACTGACATGATGAACTGCGTAAACCACTTGCTCCACACAACACATACGCCCTTTAACGCAGTGGCAAACAGAGTAGATCCAGAACAGACAGCTCCTACATGTATGAACCGTCTGATCAGGGTCTGCTCTGTTTGCTGGTGGAATAATATAAATCTGGTTCTACCGTTTCTGCCATGATAAAGATAATGTGTTCGTATACATGTATTATTATAAAAAAATAAATCAACTAATAAATATTCATGATGTCATTGTGTCTTACATGAATATTTATCATAATTATAATGGGTGAAGACGATGTGTGTCAGGGCTTCAAACTATTTTAAACCATTGTCGTATACTTCGGTGCAATGATTACATATATAGTAAAACCTCTCTATAACGGCCGCTAAATTGTGTTAATTAGTTGGTATTTAGGGCAGTAGGCTGCTTGAAGCAAGGTGAAAATAAAACAGATCGCTCCTATAGGAGCGTTTTGTTTTTACTTTCACCTTGCTTTAAGCAAACATCTACCCTTAACACAATATACTTGATGTAATTTAGTGGCTGTTATAGAGAGGTTTTACTGTATTGTAAAAAGTATAATGGTCAATGTGTGAAAGTTACGTAGATGGTTCAACAGTCTCGTATAATTCTTTATTGAATGGCATGGTTTAAATATTGTTGTGTCATGCAAGTTTTGTTGTGTATATGTGCTGTTATGTAACTATGATGAGATTAATAAAGATTGAAACTATACTTTTGACAAGTTTTGAATGAAGAAAAATAAATAATTTCGAAATAAAGGAGACAACACTTTCTGCTTCCATTTTGTTCTTAGCTTGTTGAATGTTAATCTTATACATGAATTATCAACAGGTAATTAGTTAATGAGACCCACGTCTATTGATCAACCCTAATTATTCGGGCACTCAGTTTCCCCTCTCCATTGGTTAACACTTTCCCTGTTTCTATGTTTATTCCAAATTACAATACCTACTGAATATTCATTGACAAAATAGTTATAATGAAATATGGAAGGTGGAACATTGAACATGTAGCCATTTTAGAAAGTAAAGAAACATATCTATCAAATCCCATTAGCAAACAGAGCAGACCCTGATCAGACGGCTCCAATAGGAGCCGTCTGATCTGGGTCTACTCTGTTTGTAAATGCGTGAAAAGGCATTTATAAGAGGGAAAGGGTTAAGTTTAAAAACAGCGAAAATCACCTGAAAAGTATGTCTATTTATATCGACAGCTCATCTAAATTGCGTATTACATCTCTTCCAATGTCATGTTATATCGTCTGCTTTAATGCCCAGTTTCTCTTTTTATGCCGTAATCACATTGGCAGACAGTTTAGATCCTGATGAGATATCAAATTATTCGACGCGTTATCTAGATTCAAACTATTTGCATAGGTAATCAGAGATTCGCAAATACTCAGACTATAGCCCATTGTGGTATACATGTATATATTATGTCGTCTGTTCAATGATTATTTATTGATATATGTCCGGGATTTTTTTGTTTTAAAAACATTACCACAGTGAAAGACAAAACATTTTGGATGCAGGTGAGACGTCAAGTAGTTTAGAGTCTCATCTGGGTCCAAACGGTATGCAAATCAAATCACATTTGACAGGCTAAATATATATAACTATCGTACGATTTTTATCGTCCCTATTGTCATTACGTTGCCTATTTAACGTTCAACCCTTTCCCCGTTCTGTGTTTATTCCAAAGTTCAATACCTACTGAATATTCATGGACAAAGTAGTTATAACGAAATATGGCAAGTGGAAAAGTGTAGCAATTTTAGAAAGTAAAGAAACAGATTTTTCCAATTCCATTTGCAAACAGAGCAGACCCTGGTTCTATAGGAGCCGTCTGATCTAGGTCTTCTCTGTTTGCAAATGCGTGAAAACACGTTTTTATGAAGGAAAGGGTTAAAATGACGCGGGCGAATTTCCAATTATATTTTCAAACAGTCTAGAATCAAATGATACGTGCGCATGAAATGACACTATCGGGGTGCTGCAATAGTCCTTTAGGCGTGCTCAAAGACAGTCAATTCTCTCGAGAAAGGATGAAAGGACCCATTGGCTTCCCTTCGACAGGCTCAAAGTCAATCTATCAATTATACAATAAGGTTTAACGAGAATACCAATTAACCTTTATCGTGTCAAATAATCATATCTGCTCAAACTCTGATATGAAGCAGGTTTTACTTACTGACTATTCGTTTTTAGAAACTACTGACCGAGTGTCAAACAGCTTGGATCCAGATGAGACGCCGAGTTACTCGGCGTCTCATCTGGATCCAAGCTGTTTGCAATGGACCGTTACGTCGCAGTCAGCAAGATACGGGTTAAACTGATAAAATGTCATACCGGTATCTGATATCATCGTTTTTATATTCATTCAACAATGTTCTACAGGGCTTGGTAAAGTGAACCACAATTTCATTGAAAGAACCCCTTTGTTAATCACTCTCCCGCTAACCGCGATCTTACTCGCCTTTGCAAACAGCTTAGATCCAGATGAGACGCCGAGTAACTCGGCGTCTCATCAGGATCGAAGCTATTCGACGCTCGGTCAATAACTTCTAAAAAGCTTATTCGATCGGAAGTAGATCCATGATCCATGTTTAAGCAGATTTTATTTTTCACAGCGAAGTTAAGAGTTCGATATTTAATTACAGCCGTTCATTGGTAACAAAGTAACAACTTTGAGTATTAACCCCTAAAATGCTATTTGTTCAAAATGAAATAGTGCATCAATGTTTAAGGGTTTTCCTGTTGTATATTCATGTTAGAAATCATAACATCGGGAATACATTAGCTGGTTTTTATAAATGTCATGTGTTCATAAGACATATTATAAAATATTATGACGTAATTATTTCTTATATGAATATTCATCAGGGAAAGGGTTCAATTTTAATCTTTGTCTCGTGTCCCGTGTAAAAACTCTAACCATTCATTTATCAGTATACATATAAGAAATAGTGATATCACGAATATTAGATTTTTTTTAATCGCAAAAACAACACAGGAATTTTGGGCCGTTGCGGAATCTGTAGAATAACATCCATATCATGAAATTGGAAAACAGGACAGACTCCGATCAGACAGGCTCCTATAGGGGTCATCTGATCTGAGTCTCCTCTGTGGTAATACGAAGCGCTGGTGACCACATCCAATATTAATGAAATAATCACAAGGTTATTAGGAAAGTCATAAACCGTAATTTAATTAACTCATTCGCTGCCAAATTTTGTCGTCTGCAAACTGTCTTCTGCTACTTTTTTTTTTATTATTTTTCTTCATTTTAGTTTCAAAATCTATCGTCAGAGTAACAAACAGTTTGGATCCTGATGACACGCCGAGTTACTCGGTGTCTCATCTGGATCCAAACTGTTTGCAGATCCCAGATGCAACATTGGCAGCGAAAGCGTTAACATGCATCTACATGTATATACAAAACAGCTACATGTATAACATTTGGGTAGGTTTTGGTACATGTAAGCTATTATCGTGTACTTTCTATTACGGATACAGTAAAATCCCTCTACAACGGACGTTATATTTAATACAAGAGCACCGCAAGCGGGTGCAAACGCTCGTCTGTCGTCATTGTCAAGATGAACATGCATACCAAAAATGAAGGTTGTAAGTGAAAAATTGAAGAAGTTATGGTCAATGTTAAGATTTCGGACGACGACGACGAGGCGGACGCCGGAGTTACGACAATAGCTCGTGATTTCTTCGAAACAGACGAGCTAATACATATCAGTCTTGGTGAAAGGTGGCAGGTTAATGCCGAGCGAAATTCATACAGAAAGCTCACCTATGAGCTTTATGAACGACGTTCGCCCTGCATTAAGCAACCACCTGCATAAAAGTATCTAAATTCTTCTCTTTTAAAATTCCGATTTAGAGGAGTTTAACTGTACCAGACGAATTACACTAAACCCTGTGCACAGTTTCTATTGCGGTTGAGTACATGTATATCTTGAGAGGATTTTAGTCCAGGGAATCCTATTTACTAATTGGCTTTAAACATTTCCCTCATATAAACGTGTTTTCACGCATATGCAAACAGAGTAGACCCAGATCAGACGGCTCCTATAGGAGTCGTCTGATCAAGGTCTACTCAGTTTGATAATGGAATTAGATAGATCTGTTTCTTTAGTTTCTAACATAGCTACCACGTGTTACCGTCTATATTTCATTACAACCATTTTGTCCATGAATATTCAGTAGGTATTGAACGTTTGAATAAAAATAGAACCGGGAAAGGGTTAAATCAGTTCGAGAACTGATGAGTTGCCGAGTCACACGGTCTCTCAACTGGAGTCGAGCTGTTTGCAATCACATGTACACGCACTGGCACTAGATCGACTATAGTTCTACAGTGCTCCCTCCCTACAACGACCCTCTCAATAACGATTCCCTCCTTACAACAACGCATGTCACTGTTTCCGAAACAACAAGGGTCCAGAAACAACTTTGTTCATCGTATTTTCTTTATGCCTCCATTAAACCCTATGTTGTGAGTGGTCACAACATAGGGTTTAATTGAGGCATAACGGTTTTAGTTCTCGAAATACACCTTATCTGGGGATCTGCAAACAAGCTAATTATGTTTGATTTTCCCTCCCTATAACAACTCCCTCTGAACAACACATACAATATTCGTATCCCAAATACTGTCGTTGAAGAGAGGGAGCACATGTACACGCACTGGCACTAGATCGACTATAGTTCTACGTATAAACCTACATGTATTACATTAATTAATGTATAAGTGTTGTAAATAGAACTATAGTCTTTTTCGATCTATTGCCAGCGTATAGTATATATGTATACACGTAGGTCATTCTACATATTAATAACATGCGGTTTTTGTAATACACCTGTAATACCTGAATGTTGTTGGGGTTGCAATGCACAGAGCATGCGCAGGAGCTTTCTGCCTAGCGTTACGTTCGCCCTGCATTAACCCATTCCCTCATATTGACAACTTTTGACGACCCTGTTAAAGTTGCTTTGTGAAACCATTGTGATAAATAGAGCATTTGCTCCTATAGGAGCAAATGCTCTATTTACCACAATGGTTTCAAACTACAACATTCTAAAGTTTTCCTTTTCTATAGTTAATGCTCCTTTTCGGTAGATTTATTCAAAGAGGTTTTATCTAAAATAGCCTATCAGGGAAAGGGTTAAGCCACCAACAGTCTTGAAGACCAATAATGATATATGTTGTTGGTGGTCGTTTTAAGAGAGGTTTTACTGTACAATGAACGCAAATACAGTCAGACACGCCCTGTCTTGATCCACGTAAACTCAGAAATTTTATAACACCGGACCTTGATCAGAATTTTAACAAAGTCAGAAGAATCGGTTGCAAAATAGTCTTTAAAACTTGGAGCAGATGAAAATATTTGGCAGACGACCATATGTCACCGGTGTGCTGACGTCATACCTGACGTTTATATGTTTTGGTCGATTAACATTTAGTACGGTGATTAACCTTTTCAGTCCGGGACATGCATGCACTGTCATTTGCAAACAGTGTAGGTCCAGATCAGAGTGCTCCTAGAGGAGCCCTCTGATCTGGGTCTGCACTGTTTTTCATTCAGAAAAAGCTAGCAAGTTTAAGCTTTTCGTACAGAGTTGGCTCTGTGGTTAAACACTGATGGGCTATTCCACTTTGATAATTTAGGGTCGAAAGGGTTTAATTGTCGTCAGTCACTCTGCATCAATTAACCATTGTCCTGTTGTAAAAAATGATATCTGATCAAGATTTTGTGTTTTAGAAACTACTGAACAGATGTCAAAACAGCAAGTGTCAAAAAGCAAGTGTCAAACAGTATGGCGAGACGACATATTACATATTTTCGGGGTTTCATCTGAAATCAAGCTGTTTCAATGCAAGTCAGGTCTCGAATAGCGGGACAAGAGTGAACCTTTTACCTGAAAATGACACCTCTTCACGCCTTTGCATACAGAGTAGATCAAGATCAAATGTCGCATGCGGAAGCCGTTTAATCAGTGTCTGCTCTGTATGCTTATGATATAATATAGGCTTGATTCTGCAGTTTCTGCCATGGTAAGATATTTTCAGCTCATAAATATTCATACAACCATTATTTCTTAATAAATATGTTTATGAAGTATAGGGTTAATTCTCCTAATGGTCTCTTTTCAAGTATTTTACAACAAATTTACTGAGTGTTAAACAGTTTGGATCCTGATGAGACGCCAAGTTAACACATTCCCTCCTCCTGACGCTTTTTGTGCCTCTGAAAAACTCCCTTTTTAAACCATTGTGATAAATAGAGCATGCAAATGCTCTATTTATCACAATGGTTTCAATACTACACAATTCTAACATTTTCCCTTTCTCTAGTAAATCTTTTTCGGTAGATTTATTCGAAGAGACTGGGTCAAAAAAAAGCCTATGAGGGTATGAGTTCAACACGGAGAGCTATAAGAGAATGTGCTTGCTTAACCTTTTACGTCCTATGTTTATTCCAAATTTAACACCTACTGAATATTCATGGGCAAAAGAATTATAATGAGATATGGAAGATATTTTAGAAAGTAAAAGAAACATAACTATCAAATTATATTAGCAAACAGGACAGACCCTGATCAGACGGCTCCAATAGGAGCCGTCTGATCTGGGTCTACTCTGTTTGCAAATGCGTGAATATGCGTTTATATGAAAAAAAGACTTAAATCCATTGTTTTGCTCTTCCGTTCCCGGAAACTACTTTTATCGGAATTGCATATCATACTTTGTACCAGGTATTATTATACAATCCCTTATACCGTCCGGGAGATCCCCGGCCTGACTCAAATTTGCCAGCAGTCACTCGGCGTCTCATCAGGATTCAAGATGTTTGACACCATGACGATAGTTTCTCAAACGTTTGATCGAAACGGAAATAATCGGAAATAATCAAAAGTGCACCATATCCAAATTTGGGCCGACATGACTTTTCCACAGCGTAACTTAACCCTTTGCTTGCTATTCACGTCAATATACCTACCTGTAAATAGTGAAGACCCAGATGAGACAGCCCCTGCAGGAGCTGTCTCATCAGGGTCTGCACTATTTACAAATTGATTGAGCAACCAGTGCACTCCACAGCAGCGATTGCACAGCGAAATAGTTGTAGACAGCGAAGTTATATGTAATTATACAACAGGACATGAGTAAAGAAGGAGAAATGTATTTTAAAATTCAGCAAGAGAAGGGTTAAGGGCTGACAGATGAATAGGTGTGTTATCTGTAACATGCTTTTCGCAACATGGCAAACAGTTGCAAGCAGTTTGAAACATTCGACATTCGAAGTGACCCGGCGACTAATCTGACCCCAAGCCACACTGAAACTTCTAAAGATGATAGTCATAAAATAATGATTCATAAAAGTAGCTATGTGAATCAAATAACATTTCAAAATGCACTCGTGACAGTCATTAGACAATTGATTAGCCAAACATATTTCACAGCACATTAAGGATCAAAACGGTGGTTAGATTTCGGAGAAGAGCAAATGTGGTGTCAACGTTTGCCATGTCAACCATGTATTCATTCACTGTATTACTGGATTAATTATATTTAGTATTTCATTCACTTTCAATTTTCTTATCAGCGAAATGTCAACCGCTTAAACCGCCATCCGTGATCCTATTCAAACATACAAACAGCTTGGATGCCGATGAGACGCCGAGTAACTCGGCGTCTCATCGGCATCCAAGCTGTTTGAAATCCAGTCAATATTTTCTCAAAGGTTTTAATGATTTGGAAGTTAAGAAAAACGTACGAGATCAGAGATTGAGCGGGCATGTTCATTTTTGGCAGTAAGATAAGGGTACATGTATGATAAAAACGTGGCGTAATGAATTAAAATAGACTAGTTCAGAGAATAGTAACGACATGTATCAACTAGAAACATTATAGATGTAATTACCAAGTGCATCTATACATGTATTGATTTGAAGAAAATATATTAAGTTTTGTCAAAATCTACCGAAAAAGAGCATTAACTATAGAAAAGGAGAAGTTTAGAATTGCGTAGTTTTGAAACCATTGTGATAAATAATGATATCGTGCATATTAATTAGATGATTTTTTTAAAAAACAAGATGTGTTTGTGAAACACTATGCCCCCTCATATATTTGACCTTTGACCTTGAAGGATGACCTTGACATTGACATGTCACCCCTCAAAACGTGCAGCCTCATGAGATACACAAGCATGCCAAATATCAAGTCTCTATCTCTACTGGTCCAAAAGTTATGGCCAATGTTAAAGTCGGCGATTTGACCCATATATTTGACCTCTGACCTTGAAGGATGACCTTGACACGTCACCCCTCAAAATGTGCGGCTTTATGAGATACATATGTATGCCAAATATCAAGTCTCTATCTATACTGGCTCAAAAGTTATGACCAATGTTAAAGTTGCTGACAAACAAACAGACAAACAGACAAACGGACAAACAGACAAACAAACAAACAGACAGGGCAAAAACAATATGCCCCCGACTATCGTCAATGGGGGCATAAAAAAGAGCAATTGATCTACATTACACTATGTCATGAGCAAACAGAGCACACACCGCTGTTCATAGACAGCTCCTACATGAGTCATCTGATCTGGGTCCATTATGTGTGCAATGGCGTTATAAGTCGTAATATTTTATGGATGTTTAATCCTAATATAACTAGGTCAACATATATTAACTAGGTCAACTACTTTTGTCATGTATACGCTCAAGTTTATAACCATTTATCAATCTTCAATATACAGTATAACCTTTCTAAATGGAACATTCAAAGTACAGTAAAACCCCGCTAATGCGACCACCTAAAAGAGATATAATTCTGGGTGATAGATGCAGGTGGTAGCTTAATGCAGGACAAAAGTAATGCAGAAAGCTCCTAGAGGAGCTTTCTGCATCACTTTTGCCCTGCATTAAGCAACCACCTGCTTATGAAGACACCAATGTTTATTCATTAAGTGGTCGCATTAGAGGGGTTCTACTGTACATGTATCATAATCATCAATGCTGGTCTGTAATACAGGAGGCAGCTTAATGCAGGGTGTGCTTTCTGCAAGACTTTCATTATGTATTTAGCAGCCACCTGCCTAAAATGATTTTAATTCTTCTTAACTAAAATTCTGGTTGAGAGGGGTTTTACTGTAGCCTACATCCAATAAAACCTGTCTAAGCGTCCTTATATTGGTTGAACACATGGACATTATGATGTAGATATAAAGCGGCTTAAATGCAGGATAAATAATTGCAGAAAGCTCTTATTGGAACATTCTGCATTATTTTCTATCTGCATTAAGCTACCATCTGTTTCAAACATTCAGAGTTAAGACATCTTCTAAGGGTCGCTTAAGACAGGTTTTAACTGTTGTGTGTTCGGTTCATATCCACATATTTCTTCTGTTGATATACGACCATGATAAATGGTCACTGACCTTTTTCGCAGAAAAAATAATATTAAGACAAGAAATGCATGTGAACATCGAGTGGGCTCAACTCAATTATTCATTATGACAAGTTTGTATTGGCTGTCTTTGAACAAAATGGCCCGCCGTATTTTAATTAAGCAATGTATAAATTTATAGTTTAAGTGACAAACGTTTTATGTATTCAAGCATATTTTAGCAGTACAGTAAAACCTCTCTATAACGCCCACTAAATTGTGTTAATTAGTTGTTATTTAGGGCAGGTGGTTGCTTAAAGCAAGGTGAAAGTAAAACAGAACGCTCCTATAGGAACGTTCTGTTTTACTTTCACGTTGTTTTAAGGAGCCACCTGCCTTTAACACAAAATACTTGATGTAATTTAGTGGTCGTTATAGAGAGGTTTTACCGTAGTTTAATGGCCGTTATATAGAGGTTTTACTGTAACTTTACTTTTAAATAACAGGCTCAGTTGAGTCATTGCTCGAGTTGCTGTTGTTTTTGCGGAGAAACCCGGATAAGGTCCTGAGGTTATAATACATGTACTTCCAAATCCGTGTTTTGACCAATCAGCTGCTTGAGAATAAAGTTGTTTAACATATTTGCTTGGTTAATGAAACCGTATACGCTTTTAAAAGCATAATACAATTCGGTTCTGCATGCTGTTTATTAAATATGTAAATAAAGTCCCGACTTAATTTTCAGTGAATTGTACCTGGCACTCATTATTTGACGAATAGTCATGTTATAAACATTAATTGACTAGAATTTGTTATACAATGATATTATGAAAGCGGGGATTTGACAATGGCAAAACGAGTAGAACCAGAGCTATATCAGTTCATAAACAAACAGAGTAGACATCGGTCAGACTGCTCCTGCAGCAGACATGCATAAAAATGCGCCCTGTCGGGTAAAAGGGTTAACCCTTTACTCCATTAATATTCATGTAAGAAATTATGACACAATGAACAGTAATTAGATTGTTTGTTTTAATAGCACATAGACACATGAGGTTTTGGCCATGATAGAAACTGTAGAATCATATCTATATTGTATCACAAGCAAACATCGCAGACCCTGATCAGGCGGTTCCTATACAGTATATAACAATGATATAAATGTGTTGTTATTGCTCATGAAAAAGGCAGCAGAATATCTGAATACACTGCAGTTTCATCATTGGACTCAACGTTTCGTTAGTGCTGTCTGCAAACAATGATCGCATGCTGCAATTTTGAAATTTAAAATTTTCACTTTATTTTAAATATGGGGTGAAGTGTCAAACAATGTTTAAAAACCCTGATGAGACGACGAGTAACTCATCAAAACTGCTTGCATTCGCTGATGACGTACACATATATAGATAGGAACCACACACGGATTCAATGCATCAATGCATAGATACTTCCGCAAAACCTTCTTAGAAACTGCGTGGGTTATAAGTCAGTCATTTACATTGGCTTATTTCCCCACAGGTAGATCTACCTGGGTGGCGAGGAGCAACAGTGAGATGCGGTTTTAGCTCAGAAAAATTCTGATGGTCCGATGGCAGGATTCGAACCGGGGACCCTTCGATCCCAAATCCAGCGTCCTATAATTGGACCACCACTCCCACTTGAACATTATCTGTCGTTAATGTAAGAGCAGTCGCCATCTACTGGCTAAGTTATAGTGCACCTATTCACCACTAAGCACTATTTGTAATAACATTTGCAAACTGTTTGCCACCAGATATCTCATTAGGATCCACCTGTTTGACACTAACTTTGTAATTTTGCAGAAAATCTTTACTCGTATATTAGATGCAAAGCAGACGACATTTTCGCTACACAGCAGCTAGGTATTGAAGTGAGATAATAACCAGATAGACGATATTTCCAGGAAGTCTATTTTTAAACTCGCTGTATGTTTGTTACTCCGTCCGTCGTTTTGATCGATGTCCCGACTATTAAACGAGTACGTCGTCACGGTGTCAACTGCTTCACAACTTTCCTTTATATTTCCGTGGGAAAATGCGAACATAGTCGCCTAGACCAAGATCAAGAGTTTTGCCATGGCTACCAACGCTGTCAGTGACGTGACGTCTGCTCAATGTCAACACTGATATAGATTTATAAATATCGAGTCCCTTATTTGTCAGTGATATGACGTCACTTCGATGTTAACGTAAATGTTGATCCCCTATTTGTCAATGACGTGACGTCTGTTCAATGTCAACGTTGATTTAGATGTCCCTTTTTTGTCAGCGACTTAACATCTACTCGATGTCAACAACGATATAGATGGCTGCTTCACAAACACCGGGTCCCCTATGACAACGTCCGTTCAATTCCAACATTGATTTCGATATATTAACATCAGTCTGATCCCCTATGTGTCAGTGACGTAACGTTTGTTCAAGGTCGTTACATATAAAAAGGTCATTCAAATATTCGAAAATACATGTGCATAAAAATATATCAACTGAGCTGTTGGTATACTGGATAGTGGATATCAAATGAAAACGAGACGATATTCATTTCATACTATTTAATATTTTTATAACAATTCTGACATTGGTAGGAATAAATCTACAAATAACTCGCTTGTACATGTATCTCTAAAAGTCCAGCTTCCTTTACCCAATGAGACTCAAATTTAGCTTAGCGTATTACATATACATGTATTCGTAAAACTCTCGGTTAGGCGCCCATTTTAAACACTAAGAACAGTAAAACCCCTCTAATGCGACCACTTAATGAACAAACATGACTGTCTTTATAAGCAGGTGGTTGCTTAATGCAGGACGAAAATTATGCAGAAAGCCCCTATAAGAGCTTTCTGCATAACTTTCGTCCTGCATTAAGCTACCACCTGCCTTTGCCACTGTGAATCATGCCCCTTTTTGCTTTTCGCATAAGAGGGGTTTTACTTATAGGCCTTCGTCTTCATTTAACCCTTTACCTGTTCTGTTTATTTCATTTTTCAGTACCTACTGCATATTCATGGCCAAAATAGTTATAATGAAATACGGAAAGTAGAACATTGTAGTCATTTTAGAAAGTAAAAGACACAGATCTTTAAAATTCTATTAGCAAACAGAGCATACCCTGATCAGGCGGCTCCTCTAGGAGCCGTCTAATCTGGGTCTACTCTGTTTGCAAATGCGTGAAAACACGTTTATATGAGGGAAAGGGTTAAGAAATAATGTGTGTGTACACATGTATGATTAATACTTTGCTAAATGTTTTAAATGGCATATACACAAGAAAAGTTATGACCCAGGTAAAGACTCAAATGTATAAATGTAGAATCAAATGTCTATAATCGCACTGGCAAATAGAACAGACCCTGATCAAATGGCTCCTACAGGGAACCGTTTGGTCGGGGCCTGTTCTGTTTGCAAAGGCGTTATAAAAAAGCGTATCTACGGAGTAATGAGTTCACAGCGAGAGTTAGTTTAATACATGGCAAACACCCCTATGAGTTTTCTCTGTCACTTTCGTTCTGCAATTTGACACCATCATCTGATTTCAAAAACCACCATCCCATTTCGCCCTCTTGCGAGGGATTGGGGATGTAGCAGGAACTATAACTCTATGTCAGAACAAGTCCTGTCAGTTATGATAACAGTACATATATATATTCTCATATCAGTTTGCAAAATTATTGGCAAGTTTAATCTATATATTCATAGTGAGAACAAGTAAAACGCTTAACTGAATGAAATTATACCATAATTGCACATATTAACCCTGTCTCAGTTCTATATTCATGTAAGAAATAATGACGTCATGAATATTAATTAGCTGATTTTTTATAATGGCATATGTGCACAAGATTTACTGTCATTGGTAGACATCGAATAGATCTATTATATTTTTATTAGAAAAACAGAGCATACCCTGATCAAACGGCTCCTACAGGAGCCGTCTGATCAGGGTATACTCTGTTTGCAAATGCGTGAAAACACGTTTATAAATATGAGGGAACGGGTTGGCTTAAAAACCTCAAATCTAAATATTCTTTAATAAAACCAAACTTAACCCTTCGCATGCTATCAAACATGATTTCAGATAAAAAAAATCATTGTAATGACAAAAACTTATCCAATTAGCTTAGTATTCTATATACTGCTAGATCGAGTGGCAAATAGCTTGGATCACAATGAGACGGATCAACACCGTTTGCAAATGCTAACCAGGCCGTGCTTAGCACGTGAAGGGTATACACGTGCAGCAAATTGTGTCGCGTTTAAATTCGGCTATCACCCATTCATAGAAATACACAATTCCAATAACGAAACCAGGAAGAATTTACTTTAGATTTCGAGGATATTAATAGTTCTTCCGATATCACCTACAACCAGAACAGATAATCCACTTTATCCGCCATAATCAGATAACTCCTATCTAAACATATTTTAAATAACCCTTTACTCCCGAATCTAAACATAGTTTAAACAAAATGACGTCGTGAATATTAGTAAGATGAGTTTTTATGTCATATGAGCTTAAGACATTTTGGCATGGCAGACATTACACAGTGTAATCATAGACCATGATCAGACGGTTACTACAAGAGCGGCTTCTGTTTATGGGGTTTATTGTTAATTGGTGTTTATGAAGTTAATGGTTAATTGCTTGTCTGGTTTACATTTGTAGAATGCAGTGTTCTTATACATTTTGTTCTTTGAAATGGGTCCAGAGATTAAAGTTCAACCTAGTTTCGTTTGTGCACAGTAAAACTCTGTTACATGTATATCTTAAAAGCGCCAACGTACTCGACATCTGACCAAGCTATTGGTCTTCTTGGTCCGTTATATTTTTGAAAAGAATTGAAATAAACCCCTACTTCGATAGTATGAAGAATACTGACAATAAGGAACTTAACCACACCAAGGAGTAATTACAACTTACAGGACCATTCCCTGAAAGCGCTATCTTTGGAAAACCCCGCTGTTAACCCAGAACTAAAATATCAATGTACAATTTGTAAAGAATACCGAGTTGTGTATTTGCACTTAACCACAAACATAGATACGCCTTTTAAAGCCGTTGTAAATTAACAGAGTAGCCCCAGATCATACAGGATCAGGATCCACTCTGTTGGTTTATGGAATAATCATGATTTGATTCTCGTTCCTTAAATGGCCATTATAACAAAATATAACGTAAATGGGGTTATGAATAAAAATTCGAAATAACTTTGCTCGATGGTTAGTTCAGTAAATCAATCCACATCCTGTTTCAGTTTGACTTTCATATTAGATGATATACTTCTTGCTTCTGAGTTCGTGTGAAAAAAGGAGTCTTTCCTCATCCAATATACAGTCAATTCCAGAGCTACAGATAAAGGTGCATACTCAAATACTAAACTCGCCAATTTTCAACCAAACCCTATGTTGTGACCACTCTTTAGAATCGTCTCGAAGACACGATTATAAAGAGTGGTCATAACATAGGGTTTGGTGGAGAATTCAAATAAAGAAAGTATTCTTGAAAATGTTTGAATTTACGCATCTTATCTGGACCTCTGAATTCTATTAATGGGTAATGACAGAAGTCTTGCAATGCAGGTGGCCACTTAATGCAAGTGGCCATTTCTGTGTTACTTTTGTCATGCATAAACCACCATTTTGCTTAAAATGAGTCTCTATTTGCAACGCGTTTTAAAAATGCATAAAATTATACAAACCCTTTGTTTCTATGCAGAAAAGACGTATATAATAAGAACACCTGTCGGATAAATGAAGGAGACACTCTTGTGTTATTCAGCAATGTATAGTTGCATTAAAAGATTATTCGGGTGGCGTTTTAATTTCGTAATTGTTCGAAAATAAGAATCAACGGCAAAACCGGTTCAGTCTGTATCAAAGAGGCATTAATCTTTATAAGTTTAAATTGAGAATCTTCATAAGAATGTAAGATATTAAACATGTTTAACCACTTATTTTGGTCAAGGCGTGCATTTTGGTATTACGACCGTACATTAAAATGTAGTATTCAGTTTTTATTCCGCATTCCAAAAATGGATAACAATATCATGACACTATTTCACAGTTTCGAAAAATCGTATCAATACATGTACATGTAACATTAGCAGGCCAATTATCGCCAACGATTAATGCTGCTGTCTTCACTCCTCCCAAGCAAAAGTTGTCCTGCATTGCTTTAAATAAATTCAGACAGCTTGAATCCTGGTGAAATGTCGGGTGACCCGATCTCTTATCTGGATCCAAACTGGTTACAAAACGTATTACTTATTATGAACCAGGATCTTAATGAACTGAACTGAATCATAATGTAAACACACTTTCGCCCCATGTAGTATTAAAAGAAAATGTTAACGCTTTACTCCATAGATACACCCTTTAACGTACTATTAACCATAGTAGAATTATGTCAGACGGAGCCTACTGTAGGAACCGCCTGATCAAGATCTGTTCGTTTGTTTCTGAAAAAATACAGATCTAATATGTTTGCCCATGACTCCATGAGAACAATGCATCGAACCTATATTCACGGTGTCATTATTTCTTAAATAAAAATGCACCAAGTAATCCTTTCCTTCATATAAACTGCGAATGTTCGCGCATTTGCAAGACCAATATCAGGCGGTTCCTTTAGGAGCCATCTGATCAAGGTCTGCTCCGTTTTTTAATGGAATTTGAAAGATCTGTTTCTTTACTTTCTAAAATGGCTACAATGTTCCACTTTCCATATTTCATTATACCGGTAACTATTTTGTCCATGGATATTCAGTAGATATTGAAATTTGTACTAAAAATAAAATGGGGAAAGGTGTAAAGGGTTACATCATTAAAACAGATACAAGACATTCAGTAGTTTACATAATTATTATTAAAACACTATATAATACTGTGATATGCTTTATGTAACACAATTTCACAAGTACAGTTAAACCCCTCTAAACCGGAATTCTAGTAGAGAAGAATTTGGATACTTTTAGGCAGGTGGCTGTTTAATGCAGGGTGAAAGTCATGCAGAAAGCTCCTCTAGGAGCTTTCTGCATGACTTTCACCCTGCATTAAGCTGCCACGTCTACAAGACAGATATTTACGCTAAATTTAGCGTCCGGTTTAGAGGGGTTTCACTGTAGCTGGTTCTTTTTAAGTTTTAACCCTTGCAGTGTGGGAAACGGGTCACAGATGTCCTTTGAAAACGGTGTAGACCCAGATGAGAATGCTATTCGAGGAGCCCTCTCATCAGGAGCTGCATTGTGTGTAATGTTACAAGTCACATTCTAGAGGGAAATGGTTAATAAATATGTCTGATATTTCTCCGCCGAATCCTACCTTGCTGGAGCTCACCAGACTCATCTCTCCGAGGCGATTCTAATGAATTGTGGCAAGGTAGGAGTTTACAGTAAAACATTTCCAAACCGGACGTTCAATTTAGTATAAATATCGGTCTATGAGACAGGTGGCAGCTTAATGTAGTGTGAAAGTCACGCAGAAAGTTCCCTCTAGGGACTTTCTGCATGACTTTCACCCTGCATTAAGCAGCGACCTGTCTAAAAGTATCTAACTTCTCAACTAGAACTCCGGTTTTGTACCGAGAAATTAGATATTTTGACAGATGAGTACACGCGTCTCATCTATTGCACTGGCGAGTTGTCGTCTGCTCGAAGCTTAATAAATTATAATAAGAAATTGATTGTCAATATATTTGGAGGAGACGTTAAGTTTTCACAGAGAACTGCGTCGCGTCTAATCAGATCCCATACCATTTTAAATATATACTGAAATATCTGCATTAGAACTCGATCTTTTTGCAGAATTTATTTTTCTGTGTTCATGACTGAACGAGTTATCATCTAGTTTCGCTGAACAGTCCAGGTGTGGCCATTCCCTGTGGCATTATAAAACATATCTAATTAATATTGATTGTGTCATTATTTCTTACATGAATATTCATCGAGTAAAGGGTTAAAAGCTGCAGTATTAACCCTTCGCTTGCTATTCACGTCAATATACCTACCTGTAAATAGTGAAGACCCAGATGAGACAGCTCCTGCAGGAGCTGTCTCATCAAGGTCTGCACTATTTACAAGTTGATTGTTGCAGCCAGTGCACTCCACAGCAGTGATTGCACAGCGAAATACTTGTACACAGTGAAGATATATTTAATTATACAGGGCATGGGTAAAGAAGGAGAAATGTATTTTAAAATACAGCAAGAGAAGGGTTAAATGTAAAACAACCCAACCTGACATCTCTATTACAACATGGGCGTTACTAATATATAACATCATAAAGTCATATCCGCAATTTCAGAGAAAATGTAAAATACTTCACCCGTGGGTGGGCCAGCATGTCACTGTGTCAGCTGATTTTTCCTGAGAAACAAATAAATAATTATTGGAACACATAGAGACACTATATCACGTTGTGTTGACTCATTCTACAAATCGGTCGATGGTAGGTACAAATTGTGACCAGTTACCAATCCTCTTGTTAGCATACAACCAAGTGCGGTCACAAAAACACTCCTCTGTGTGGTAACTGTTATCGCTTCACCGAAGAACCCCTTCCCTTTCCTTCGGAATTTTCAGAGCGTCCGTAAAACTCTTAAACCCTAAAAGTTTTCCCGAAACGGGCCCGTCATCCTTTCTTTTCCATGGCAACTTGGGCACGAGCCACACGCGTTTCACACGTGCTACGCTGATTTAGTTATCCTGAATGGAGAAGAAAATTCAGCAGATGAAAGGATAATCCTTTAGGTAACTTCGGAGAGGCTTCGGAATCGGCAGCGTGTTCACTTGTGTCAAAACCTCTACTGAATTGCTCGCACAAAGGTTTCTGTTAATACTAGACCGGCATAAGTGTTTTAAAGAAGGCACCTCCTTTAATCTAGGTTCGCTTAAAATTATTGGCAAGTCCTTTCGGCCACTTTTGTCTAGGAACCGACATTTACCGATATGTCGACGGTTCGAATCTCTTACATAGAAATCTATTAAATCCATGATTGATGGGAATTTTTGCATTTGATGTCTGGATTTTTCATCAGAGTCCAAAGAAAACCGTCCATGTTCATAACTCACTCTAATACTGGTCGGACCTCTCTTTGTTTTTACACTAATTGTATATAGATATCTAGGATCGGAGCTGTCTCGAATTAAAAATGTTCCTACACCACAGGACTTCAGAATCTGCTTCGCCTCACAGCTACTAATGTCTGCGAAGTAGAAGCAGCATTCAAGAAGAACAGAAACAGTTTGAAGCTGAACGTAGTAGTCCTTCTGACAATAATATGTGTCATTTTTCCTATGTTTCGATGTTGACACTTCACCTGACCGATTTATCTTTCCCTGGATTTCCTCTGGGTCCGCACTCCTTTCGGACCCTGCATCGGCAAGCCGACATTCGGTACCGAAATGACCGAATTTGGCTGCCATTGTCCTAGGGCCTGGCGCGACCAGACGGCACATAAGTTTCAAATCTATAATTTTTGCGATTTTATCCTTTCTGAACTCCAAGTCCGAGTTAGTTCTTAAAACCAGTGAACCTGTCATTGGCAGCTGTTAAGTGGCTTATGTGTCGTTATGTATGAATCGTACAACGCCGTTATACAACCAGTGAATTATCAGAGAATGATCCTTGAAACATCTAACATCCATTTATATATGTAGCACCCGTACTAAGCACTTCTCGAAACAGACTACGGTTTCGATGTGTATTTTAACCTCCATCTATTCCAAGAAGTTATCTATTTATAACGCTGGATTTTCCGTGAACGCAGTAAAACATCTAAAAGTCCGACCTTTCGACTTGGCAGGCTAGCTTAAATAAATAAAATAAAAATACTTGCGTTTAACATAATTATTTTCTCATCCATGATTATGTGCATCAAATATCTAACAAATAATGTCTTATGGAGCATTTAACTTGCTCAGATAAATATCCGTATATGTTGATAACAGTTTAAAAGATCGCTTAAATCTGCCACCATAGCTAACGTGTACGTTCAGATATACATGTATCTCGCTATAACAGAGCTCGATGTATTTTTACACTCATACTATTAACCTATGATATTGCTGTTCTTACTTACTTTGAGCAGTTTATCCCGCATTTGATGTTATTACACAAAACACTGCCGAACACTAGCAAGTCATCTTGTCAAATAATTCGCCGACTCCGATATAGGCTATCTAGTACAGTATTTACATATTAATCTCATCTATTTGCGCCTTTGTAAACAGACCCATATCAGGCAGCCCCTGCAGCAGCTGTCTGATCAGCGTCTGCCCTGTTTGCTTATATGCAACATATTTGATTCTCATCTGTTTGTCATGGAAATAAATCCCGTATATATAAATATAAATTTTTAATTTAATAATTAAATTAGATAAGTATATTAGATTTAATCAATATTCAATTATTCATTACCGTTCGACATGAATAGTCAATCTAGGCGTTACAAGTGTTTAAATAATGAAAAATGCAAAACAAAATACATAATTTGGGGGAGTGTACAGAATTGAAAACCCTGCTACTACAGTGGAGGCTGCACGCGTAGCGTCCACCTTATGAATAAACATGGAGTTAATTAATAGCAGGTGGTTGTTTAACCATTTACTCCATGACTATTCATGTAAAAATAATGACAGCATAAAACTCGGTTAGCTGTATTCAAAGTTTAAAATGGCATATGTACATAGGATGTTTTGATGGTTTGCAATAGCGTCCAAGGGGTCAAGGGTCAATGGTTAACGAAATTGGCATTTCATAAACCTGTCTTAAGCGACCATGAACTGATCAAACGTAAGACTTTTAACCCTTCTCTTGCTGAATTTTAAAATACATTTCTCCTTCTTTAATTACCCATCTTCAATGTGTACAAGTATTTCGCTGTGCAATCACTGCTGTGAGTGCACTGGTTGCACAATCAACTTGTAAATAGTGCAGACCCTGATGAGACAGTTCCTTCAGGAGCTGTCTCATCTGGGTCTTCACTATTTACAGGTAGGTATATTGACGTGAATAGCAAGCGAAGGGTTAATAAGCAGACAGTCACTTAACCCTTTCCCCGTTCTACAGTTATTCTTAATGTCAATGCCTACTGAATAAGGTACAGACTAGTTATAATGAAATACGGAAGGTGGAACATTAGCCATTTTTGAAAGTAAAACATATTTCAAATTCCACTAGCAAACAGAACAGACCCTGATCAGACGACTCCTCTAGGAGCCGTCTGATCTGGGTCTACGTACTATGTGTGCGAATGCGTGAAAATACGTTTATATGAAGGAAACGGTAAATTCAAAGTCTTACAGAAATATCATTGGAGGCTTTTTGTACGACTTTTGACCATCATCATGCTATCGCTAGCTGCCTCATGTGGTAGCTTAATGCAGGACTAAAGTTATGCAGAAAGCTCCTGCATGAGTTTTCTGCATTAAATTCATTTTGCATTAAGCAACCACTAGCGTCTAATAGCACGTGTTTATCGATAATGTGGTCGATTTAGAAGGGGTTCACTGTAAAAAACAGTATGTAAATAACACATAATCATTTCGATACCGCAACCTGTGGTACCTCATGTACACACATGTACATGTAGGGCATACATGTATATAAATATATTATACTCGCTATAATGATAGGAATGAAACAACCTACATGTACTCTACTTTCGCTTTAAAAGCAGAGACAGAAAATGACCTATATACACCTGACCCAGTCACCTGTCATTCACCAATAACGCTGATAATCTTCAGACAGGATTATTACGGAACCTTTTCTATTTCTATTTGTCTGTAATTGGTTACTACGACGTACCCATAGATACAAATCTGTAACAACAATAGTAAAAAACAACAACAAACGAACATGTTATTGAATGAATTGAATGAAGGAAAGTTTACATGTAGCATTGAATGAATGAATATTTTTTATAAAACAATAAAATCCCTTAAAATGTTTACAATATACAAATGTCATTATATTGAACAGCGGAAGGATTAGACAGCATGAAGATCGTTTGAAATGCTATAAACATGTAGCTACAGAGTACAGACTGTCACATCTGGATGGTCCAGACTGTTTGGAGATTATACAAGACATTATTAAAAATAAAATATGAGAACGAAATACCTGCACTTCTTAAAGAACAACATCCGTGTATATTTGTTTTTAACCCATTCCCTCATATTGACGACTTTTGACGACTCTGTAAACGTCACTTTGTGAAACCATTGTGATAAATAGAGCATTTGCTCCTATAGGAGCAAATGCTCTATTTATCACAATGGTTTTAAACTACAAAATTCTAAAACGTTCCTTTTCTCTAGTTAATGCTCTTTTACGGTAGATTCATTCAAAGAGGCTGTATCTAAACATAGCTTATGAGGTAATGGGTTAAAAACGAGCGTCCAATGGAGTAAGTGTAAACGTTTCGTGATGTGTTAAAATAAAGAAATAAAGGGAGTTCTTGCTATTATTGAACTATGAAAATCAATGACAGATAATCTGTACAGGTTAACGGACAGATAAATGGACGGATGTGGTGGATATAGGACTGGACAAGAACATTGATTGATTGGTTGACTAATTTAGTTATGGATGTATGGATTGATTGATAGATGTATTAATGGATGGGTGGGTCGATGGATGGATGGATTGATGGATAGATAGATAGATAATTGGATTGATATAGGGGAAAAGAAAATTGAGAAAGAATGACGGTTGAGTGAGTGAAGGAAGGAGGGATGGATAAAGGGGTGAACTGATTAAGTCCGTCACAGACATAGAATAAGTACATGTGGAAGGAGTGCATCGTCAGTTACACTTCTCCTTAGCAAACATTCAACAGAAATTTAACCCTTTCAACGCTGAATTTTCAAATGGAATATCCCAACATTCAATCAGGTCAAGCTTACCGAGGATAATCAGGTTTTTTATATACAAAAAAAGAAAAGTGTAGCATGACAAACAGTGCAGACCCTGGTGAGAGGGCTCCTCTAGGAGCCCTCTCATCTTGGTCTACACTGTTTGTAAAACGCATTGGTGACTGGTTTCCCGCACTGATAAGGTTATGTTAGTCCTCCCTATGCTGAAATATTAATGTCGGCACTGTCTCTGGTTGACTGAACTTTTCACTGACTCGCGATTCGATCAAACTTTTGGAAAAAAACTATTGACCGAGTGTCAAACAGCTTGGACCCTGGTGAGATGCCGAGTTAAGCGACGTCTCTACTGGATCTAAGCTATTGCCGATGTCGGTCAAGTCGGAGCTTAAGCGAGAGAAGGGTTGATAATACTGGTTTATTTGATTGAATATACATACATGGAAATGAATAGACCAAAGCCAGGAATAGACCAATACTAAGAATTAACCATTTCCATGTTCTGTGTTTATTTGAAATTTCAATACCTACTGCATATTCATGGACAAAATAGTTATAATGAAATATGGAAGGTGGAACATTGATGCTATTGTAGAAAGTATAGAAACAGATTATTAAAATTCCATTAGCAAACAGAGCAGACCCTGATCAGACGGCTCCTATAGGAGCCGTCTGATCTGGGTCTACTCTGTTTGCAAATGCGTGAAAACACGTTTATATATATATATATGAAGGAAAGGGTTTATATTGGATTAGATAGCTGGCGTGTATCCATTTTAAACATGCAAATTCGTTGAATTCATACCCCCTCCACTCCAAATAAGTGCTGACCTCTTTATTCAACCATTTCCCTGTTCTATGTTTGTTCCAAATGTCAATACCTACTGAATATAGATGGACAAAATAGTAATACTAAAATACGGAAGATGAAACATTATACAATGTAGCCATTTTAGAAAGTAAAGAAACATATCTTTCAAAATCCATTAGCAAACAGAGCAAACCCTGATCAGACGGCTCCTACAGGAGCCGTCTGATCTGGGTCTACTCTGTTTGCAAATGCGTGAAAACACGTTTATATAAGGGAAAGGGTTAACTGAGTGTTGACTAGACGGACAAAACTGTTAGGTTTTCGCAAACAAAGAGCAATAGCTTTGGTGTTCCAAGATCAATGTGAATGATGCTCGCAGGGAAACATTTTCTTATGCTACTCAACATTTACACAAAGTTTCATAGACAAACTCTAAATAGCTTCTGAGGTATGGCTCCGGGCGGACAAAAGGTTTAATTTTTTTTTTGCAAACAAATAAGTCTGGTGTTCCAAGAATGTCAGTGATACTTGCAGGCCTATATGCTTTCATGGTACTAAATATTTCCACAAATGTTCGAAGAAAACTAAGAACCCGTTTCCGAGATATGACTCCGGGACACACGATCCGCCTTCGGGGAACATATTAGTATACATGTACGAGGGGTGATTGATAAGTCCGTGGCCTGAGGTAGAAACAGACCACTTATAAACATACTTATAGGAGCCGTCTGATCTTGGTCTACTCTGTTTGCAGATGCGTGAGAATGCGTTTATATGTGAGGGAAAGGGTTAAGGATTTTGTGCTTATTCATAGAAGTCTCTCAGCATCTGTATCGGAACAAGGATATGAATTTAAACTAGTTACTTGTTTCGCGGAAGAACCGGATTCGTTTGTTGTTGAACTTTACCATGCTGAGAAAAAGTGAGCTCAATCTCTGAATTGCTGAACATTTTGACTAACTTCCAATTTGATTAAACTTTTGAGAAACTATTGACCGAGTGGCAGGTAACTTGAGAAGCTGTCGAGCTTCTCGGCGTCCCATCTGCATCCACGTTCGTTACAAATACGAGTTGAACTTCGATAACTCGAACTTCACGGGACCATACAAATTAGTTCGAGATAACAGAAGTTTCGAGTTATACGCTTTCTAATCTGAACATTTTCTCCAGTCCACAGCTTAATACAGGTCAAAAGTAATGCTGAAAACTTCTTTAAGAGCTTTCAGCATTACTTTAAACCTGTAGTAAGCTGACACACGTGTTTCTAGATATCTGTAGCGATACAGTTTTGAGCAATTCTGTACGTTAAGTTTTAGAAGGACTTCATGTTTTGTTCGAGTTATCCCGAATTTCGAGTTATGCGAGTTCGAGGTATCGAATTTCAAATGTACGATCCAATACGCGCTAAGCGCGAAAAGAGTGCAAAGGAAGAATATCGTGCAAAGGACGACTATGTTATAACCTTTGCAAACAGTTTGGATCCAGATGAGTTGCCGAGTAACTCGACCACACATCAGAATCCAAATTGTTTGTATGACACTTTGGTCGTATATTTGAAAGGAAATAGAAGATAAATACAACAAAAGGTAGATATATCCATTGTCCTGTTTTTTAGCGATTTGACTCGCGTTTGCAAACAACTTGGATCCATATGGGATGCCGAGTACACTCGGCGTGTCGTTAGGATCAAATTTATTTAATACTCGGTCAATACTTTATCAAAAGATTGTACGAATCGAAAGTTCTAACTTGAGCTGGCATAATTATGTATTTTACAGCGGGATCAAGTGATTACAGTAACCCCCCCCCCCCTACTAAACTGGACGTTCAATTTAGTATAAATATCGGTTTTGGAGACAAGTGACAGCTTAATGCAGGGTGAAAGTCATGCAGAAAGCTCCTAATGCAGCTTTCTGCATTAGGAGCTTTCTGTATGACTTTCACCCTGCATTAAGCAGTCACATACCAAACGTATCTAAATTCTTCTCTATTAGAATTCCGAATTAGATGGTTTTCTGTATCTAAATTCTAAATCCAACTAGAATTCCGGTTTAGAGGGGTTTTACACGGTAGACTGGAGTTAGCCCAGACAGTCATCTGCCTTCTCAGCAAGCTTCATGCTGCTGGCGCGTGCCATATATGGTGACGCAGAAGTCCTGACCAATTATATTCCTAGAATGCGCTTTCCATGGCAGGTCATATGTTTAGCATGGCATCTGTACATACGAATCATTAGTGAATCATACCACAGGAAACAATTTATCGTTTTAATTGTAAAGTTTCCAGGAAGTTAGAACAAAACTAATACCAGAAACTCCTGGAAATAAAACATGTGCTAGTCTTTGAAGCATTGCCTCTCTTACCCGAGGTACATTTAAATACCTTTCCCACATGGAGATGCCTTTTGACATCTCTGCAAATAGAGTAGACCCCGGGGCCCGGGGATCTGGACCCACCGCACCTACAGGAGTCGTATGATCTGGTCCTACACCACTTACCGGAGTCGTATGATCTGGTCCTACACCACCTACCGGAGTCGTCTGATCTGGGCCTATACCATCTACCGGAGTCGTCTGATCTGGGCCTACACCACCTACAGGAGTCGTCTGATCTGGACCTACACCACCTACAGGAGTCGTCAGATCTGGGTCTACACCACCTACACGAGTCGTCTGATCTTGGCCTACACCACCTACCGGAGTCGTCTGATCTGGGCCTACACCACCTACAGGAGTCGTCTGATCAGGATGCGCTCTGTTTGGTTATGAAACAATATACATGAAGATCTGATTTTTGGTAAAAATGTCTCTTGTTCATGATGCCATTATTTAATTCATTTAATCAATATTCATACATTCAGGTAGCTGACAGGTGAATGTAGAGTGTAAGTCATGCAGAAAGCTCCAAAGGAGCTTTCTGTACCACTTTCACCTTGCATGAAGCAGTCATCCGCCTAAACAGGTCTCAGTTCTTCCTTACTACAATGCTAATATTGTCAACACAAGTAAATATTTTGACTATAATTATAGACTATTAATTTATTTTGCAAGGCAATTTGATTGTGCCTCTAAAGACGTGATACTGGTATACATGTGTACATGTATCAGAACAATAAGTATGTGTAAGCGGGTATATCTAAACTACTACTTAGCCATATGTTTACCAATAATAATATTAGAGGAGCTTTCTACACGACTTTCAACCTGCATTAAGCTGCCACCTGTCTTCAAGACCGATATTTATACTAAATTTAATGTCCGGTTTAAATGGGTTTTACTGTACATAAACTATTTACGGCTTAACCCTTTCATCGCCAATGTCGTAAAAATGCGCCACGACAAATAGTGCAGTCCCAGATCAAGGTGGCGTCTGATCAGGGACTTCACTTTTTGTCTCAAACTCTATTTTATTCCTTTGAAATTTGCATTTATTTATCTCAATTCCATATTTTACCGAATGATTTAATAAGATTGGTTGCAGACGACTATTAGAAATTTGGCACCGAAAGGGTTAACCCTTTCCCTCATATAAATGTGTTTATGCACGCATTTGCAAACAGAGTAGACCCAGATCAGACGGCTCCTAGAGGAGCCGTCTGATCAAGGTCTGCTCTCATTGCTAAAAGAATTTGATAGATATGCTCCTTTACTTTCTAAAATGTCCACAATATTCAACCTACCCTATTTCTTTCTACATGTATTTTGTTAATGAATATTCAGTAGGTATTGAAATTTGGCCTAAATACAGAACAGGGAAAGGGTAAACTCATTCGCTACCATGGTGAATCCATAAAGCTAAATGCAAACAGAAGCGATCAGTGATTCGGCGTCTCCTCAGGGTCCAAACTGTTAAAATTGGTCACTGATTATATTTCGTTAAGAATTGTGTATAATTATTTTGAAAGAAAATTAAAGCTAACGCCACATTAAACCCCGAAGCAGACGATGACTTTAATAGCAGACGATATTTATTTGGTGGATTAAGGGTTAACCCTTTACCCCATGAAAACGCATTTCTATGCCTTTGCAAACAGAGCAGACCCGGATCCGACGGCTCCTGTAGGAGCCGTCTGATCAGGGTCTGCTCTGTTTGCTTATGATATAATATACATGTAGATATGATTCTACAGTTTCTGTCTGTGGCCAAACATTCGTGTGTGCATGTGTAACAATTAATCTAATTAGAGCCTATCTGCCATTGATTCATAAAAAATGGCATAAACTTTTGTCAATACTTTTTATGTGACGTAATAGCTCATACAGTATTTCACATACTCTACAGTGTATATATCTAATGGGAACTACTTTCACAATGGAACGAAATTAAGCAGGAAACAAAATAATCATTTTAACAAATGGAAATATGAATGGTGTCCAAAATCACCCTTAACCTATTCTGCTATGAAAAAAATAATTTCAGCTTAGTTACATGTAGATCTACTGTCTTGATGAAAGTTTAGTAACTTCAGATTCGGGCAAGCGTTGCATCAACTATTAACCGAGTATCCCACAGTGTGGATACTGATGAGATGCCGAATTACTCGGCGTCTCGTCTAGATCCAAATTGTTTTCAAATTCATGTTAGATCGCACTTGCCAGGATTATAGGACTGAAACAGAAACCTGTGGTCATTTACTGTAAGCGCAATATCATGAATAAATTTAAGATACATGGGCCAGATAAAGATTTACCGAAAATGAAAGAAGGTTTGATCTTTGAATCGAGTTTTTGCAATATTTTACAAGATACAATACATCCCCTCTCGAGTAACCGTAACCCTTTACCCCATAAATACGCCGTTCTACGGATTTGCAAACTGAGTAGACCCTGATCAGACTGCTCCTATAGGGTCTGCTCTGTTTGCGCATGATAAAATATATAGATACGATTCTACAGTCAATCTTGTGTCCATGTGCTATTGTAACAAAATAATTTGATTTATATTCATGATGTCACAATTTCTTATATGAATATTCATGGAGAACAGGGTTAATGAATAGACATGGACGCCTCTAAAAGCCGGTAGTTGCTTAATGCAGGACGAAAGTGATATAGAAAGCTCATGTAGGAACTTCCTGTACAACCCTCGGTCTGCATTAAGCTACCACTTGGCCTTAACCCTTCGCTTGCTATTCACGTCAATATACCTACCTGTAAATAGTGAAGACCCAGATGAGACAGCTCCTGCAGGAGCTGTCTAATCAGGGTCTGCACTATTTACAAGTTGATTGTGCAACCTGTGCACCCCACAGCAGTGATTGCACAGCGAAATACTTGTACACGGTGAAGATATATGTAATTATACAACAGGGATTGGGTAAAGAAGGAGAAATGTATTTTAAAATTCAGCAAGCGAAGGGTTAAAAACGCATTTAACGCATGCAAACAGAGCAGACCAAGACCAGACGGCTCCTATAGGAGTCCTCTGATCAATATCTGCTTTGTTTGCTTATTTAATTATAATAGAGCTGGCTATATAGTTTCTATTATAGAAATCAGACAATGAATAGGCACAATGTCATTATTTCTTACATGAATATTCATCGGAAAAATGGTTAACCCTTCGCTTGCTATTCACGCCAATATACCTACCAGTAAATAGTGAAGACCCAGATGAGACAGCTCCTGCAAGTTGATTGTGCAACCAGTGCACTCCACAGCAGTGATTGCACAGCGAAATACGTGTACACAGTGAAGATATATGTAATTATACAACAGGGCATGGGTAAAGAAGGAGAAATGTGTTTTAAAATTCAGCAAGAAAATGGTTAATATCCAGGAGTATGGCTCTTTTAGGCGACCGGGTTAGAGGGATTTTACTGTAGTTCATCTTGAAAATGAAGACCAGCAGCGCTACGAGTGAAGGTTCCTAAGAAATCTGTCTTCTTCAAACAGTGTAGACTCAGACCAGTCACTGTCTACTCAGACTCTGTTACATCAAATAGAAAACGAAGTATTTGCTGAAGTTCAGGAGTGTCAAACAGTAACGGTGTCAAAAAGTATAACACTTAATGTTAAACAGTTTAATAGTGTAACACTTAACAATGTCAAACAGTTTAATAGGTTACGGTGTCAAAAAGTGTAACACTTAACGTAACAGGTTACGGTGTCAAAAAAAGTGTAACACTTAACAATGTCAAATAGTTTAACAGGTTACGGTGTCAAAATGTGTAACACTTAACAATGTCAAACAATTTAACATGTAACGGGGTCCCAAAAAGGGTAACACTTAATAATGTCAAACAGTTTAACAGGTTACGGTGTCAAAAATGTATAACACTTAACAATGTCAAACAATTTAACATGTAACGGTGTTAAAAAAGTGTAACACTTAACAATGTCAAACAATTTAACAGGTAACGGTGCCAAGCAGTGTAACAGGTAACAGTGGTAAAGACTGTACTCAAAGCAACAGTGCCAAACAGTGTACAGAGTAATAATGTTAAACAGTGCATCAAATTATAATGTCATACAGTGTTTAACAACATTGTCAATGTGTGCAACAAGTAATATTGTCAGTCAGTGTAACAACTTACAGTGTAAAATAGTGTAACAAGAAACAGTATCAAACAGTGTAACAAGTCATATTAGTGACATTTAGATCTCGAGTTAGCTCTACATTCACTTTTAAAAACATTTAAAATTCTGAGAGTTATATCCAGAATCAGATTTAAACATATTTAGACCCTGTTGCGAGTACACATTAGTAAATTCTTTTCGTCAAAATTAGTACGAATAGACTATATCGCAATGGACCAGTTTCAGCAAAGAAATAAAACTCCAAACATGTGAAAACAATGAAGACTCTGATAAGAAAGCGACTGGTCTTGTTTGTGATTCATTGTTAAACTACAACAAAGCCTCTCTAAGCGATCATATAATAAATGGACAGGAGTGTTTTGAAAGCAGGCGGAGCTTAATGTAGAACGAAAGTAATACAAAAAGCTCCTATGAGTTTTCTGTGTAACTCGTTCTGCATTGAGCTACCACATGCCTAACAGACCAATAATTAGATCTCGTATCAGTGGTCGCTTTGGAAATATTTTACTGATTTTTTTAACACTATTGCTGCCGATGTCGCAGCTGCGATTACCTATGCAAACAGATTGGATCCAGATGAGACACTGAGTAACTCGGCGTCTCATCAGGATCAAAACTGTTTGTTACTGTGACTATGCTTTTGAAACAAAAATGAAGAAAATTGACCAATGAAAATGGTAGCAGACGACAATGTTAGCAGACGACAGAATTTGGCTGCTAAAGAGTTAACAAATAACGCGATAACACGTTACGGGGAACAAAAAGCCTGCACTCCTTACATTGTAATACAGTAAAACCTCTCTAAACCGGACTTCTATTAGAGTAGAATTTAGATACGTTTAGGCAGGTGGCTGTTTAATGCAGGGTGAAAGTCATACAGAAAGCTCCTAGAAGAGCTTTCTGTATGACATTCATCCTGCATTAAGTTGCCACCTGTCTCCAACACCGATATTTACAGCAAATTTACCGTCCGCAGAGAGGTTTTACTGTATTCATACAAGATTTAATGGCATCATGAATATCTATTAGCTGAATATTTATAGGTACATATGAACACGTGCTTTATTGGCCATGGAAGACTTTGTAGAACCAGATCTATATTAGTCCATCAGCAAACAGAGCAGGTCCTGATTAGAGGGTTCCTGTATACAAGAGTTTTCTGTATAAGGGATAGGCTTAACCCTTTCCCTCATATAAACGTATTTCACGCATTTACAAACAGAGTAGAACCATATCAGACGGCTCATATAGGATCCGTCTGATCAGGGTCTACTCTGTTTGAATTCGACATGATATAGAGACTCTACAGTTTTTGTCAAAGCAAAACAAAATCTTGAATATTATAAAAAAAATCAGCTAATACGTAAATATGCATGATGTCATTATTTCTTACATGAATATTGGATAGGCTTAACAACGCATCCAAATATGGAAATTCCGGGTTACTGCAGAACAAATGATATCGTGAAAATGCAAACAAACGTGCATATATTTATAATCTTCTAGGAATGATGACGTGGTTCTGATTGCGTACCGAGGACCTAGCACACAAACGACATTAAAACCTCAATATAACGGCCATTATAACGGTATTTTGTGTTAAAGGCAGGTGGCTGCTTAAAGCAAGGTGAAAGTAAAAACAGAACGCTCCTATAGGAGCGTTCTGTTTCACATTCACCTTGCTTTAAGCACCTGTTTTAAATACCAACTAATTAACACAATTTAGTGACCGTTATAGAGAGGTTTTACTGTAGTCTGAACGAAGTTTGTGGGCGAGTTGGTGATCACCTTCGCAAACGGTTCGGATCCAGATGAGACGCAGAGTAACTCGACATCTCACCAGGATCCAAACTGTTGAAACCTTAGGAAACTTGTACTTTTTTAAATTCGAAGTATATGTTTTCTAATAATTGCCTAAAACGTTAAGATTGTTTAACAGTAGCTTTGCTCGAACTCTGAGATGAACGAGGGTTACAAAAAGCGATCCCCATTAACGTTCCTATAGTTACAAAGATTTTGTTTAAATATTTCGATGCATATGCAGGTATTATCAAAACCATCAATATATTTTTAAAAGTTTCTAGGCGGATTTTCCCTCACATACGAAACTCCTCTGCAGGAACAACATTAACATTTATACGCGGGAAACAAGTACATGTGTATAACCCTTTATACGCGGGGAGCAAGTATAACCCTTTATAAGCGAGAAACAAGTATAACCATTTAAATGCGGGGGGAAAAGTACATGTATACATAACCCCTGTATAACCCTTTATATACGGGAAAAAAGTATAATCCTTTATATGCGGAAAGCAAGTATAGTCCTTTATAGGCGGGAAACAAGTATAGCCCTTTACGGGCGGTGAACAAGTATAACTCTTTATAGGCGGGACACAAGCATAATCCTTTATAGGCGGGAAACATGAATAACCCTTTATTGGCGAGAAACAAGCATCGCCCTTTATATGCGGGAACAAGTATGAACCTTTACAGGCAGGGAACAAATAGAACCCTTTATATGTGGGGAACCAGTATAACCCTCTGTAGGCGAGAAACATGTATATAATTAACTTGCAAACGGTATAGACCCAGACAAGAGGGTTCCAGATTTGGATCCAGATGAGACGCTCTTATATTGATTTGGCCGAGGCATCTTAAAAGGAAGATGGTTGCTTAATGCAGTGCAAAAGTAATGCAGAAACTGCCTTACAGACCCATAATTAGACCCATTTTAATGGTCGCTTAACCCATTCCCTCATATTGACGACTTTTGACTCACTTTGTGAAACCATTGTGATAAATAGAGCATTTGCTCCTGCTCTATTTATCACAATGGTTTCAAACTACAAAATTCTAAAATTTTCCTTTTCTCTAGTTAATTCTCCTTTTTGGTACATTTATTCAAAGAGGCTGTATCTTAAAATAGCCTATGAGGTAATGGGTTAAGACAGGTTCAATTGTATATGGTAATGCATCTCTCTGCCAGGTTAAGGGTGTACGGCACCCACGTTTATTCAACGGGTAGGAGTTTTAGGGTATGTGCGTGGGGGTGGGAGTAACTGTACGGAGTCACTTCAGTACAATGCATATGCACTCACAAACACGATGTAACCTTTAACCGGCTATGGGCGGATGAGTGAATACCTATGCAAACAGTTTGGATCCAGATGAGACGCCGAGTAACGCGGCGTCTCATCAGGATCCAAACTGTTGAAACCCTGATTGCATTTTGGTAGATAAAGTCATTATAGCTTGACTTTTAGAAATGTAGTAGGTGAACACTTTTTGTAAAAAATAATTTGCTCAGTTGGCTAAATGTTTAGGTAGACTACTGTTTGCTCTTATCATGTTCTAAAGCCTCGACACGTATTTTCCATGAATAAAGGCTAAATTTTGCTTTGTAAATTAGGAAATACAAGAGCACATTCGTGACTTAAATTTAGCCCTTATCATCGATGTAAAAAGTGTCTACTCTAAATCGGGTGTGGTACAACAAAAACTATACTCGCGATTCTATTAAGCTGTTGAGAAGCTATTGTCTGCGTGACTGAGAGTTTGGATCCTGATGAGACACCGTGTTACTCGCCGAGTTACATCTGGACCTAAGCTGTCAGGTCAGGTCGCGATAAGCATAGCAAGGGTTGAAGTAAGACAATACTATCATCACAGGGTAATCTTAATCATGGTACATGGTACACATGGTACATGTGACGACATTTGCAAACGATTTGGAGACTCACAGGGTAACCCTTTCGGCGTCAAATTTCTAATTGTCGTCTGCAACCCTACTTTGTTGAATAATATGGTGAAATAAGGAAATGAGATAAATAAATGCAAATTTCAAAGGAATGAAGTACAGATATAGAACTAGAATTGAGACAAAAAGTGAAGTCCCTGATCAGACGCCGCCTTTAAAAGGCGGCGTCTGATCCGGGACTGCACTATTTGTCGTGGTGCATTAAAATTTTATGCGATATTGGCGGTGAAAGGGCAAATCAAGATCAAAAGCATATACTACTTTCTTGATTTCAATAGTTTCCTTCATACACTTTTTAACGCTTTGCAAACAAAGCAGACCCAGATCAGACGACTCCTGTAGGATCAGGATCGGCCCTGTTTCCTTGAGAAATAATATAGATCTAATTCTGCAATGGCAAAAAGTTCCTTCAGTCCATATTTCATTATACAAGTCAGTTAATTGATATCCATGATGTCATTATTTCTTACAACTTTTTTCATAGAATAAAGGTTGATGAAATGCGGAAAACTCTGTTTTTAGAAATTATTGAAGGCCTTTTTCTGACGACAAGAAATCGCTTTGCGGGCTAAAAATTGACCGGATTTAAATGTCACCATATCGGGTACATTTCTACGAAACGGGTACATGTAGCTCTTCTTCCTCTTTCTACCGTGTAATCGGTACTAGTTACAGCACATTAACCAATATGAACCTATTTCTCGGGACTTAAACCTATATATGCTCTATGAATATTCATGTAAGAAATAATGACATCATCAATATTAATTACATTATTGCTACAATAGCACATTCACACAGGAATGTTTGGTATTGGTGTGGAACTTGTAGAGTCAGATCTATAATAGTTGCATAAGAAAACAGAGCTGACCCTGATCAGACGACTCCTACAAGAACCGTCTGTTCCGATCCTGTACTCTGTCTTGCAATGCAAAGGCGTGAAAAAGTGTTAGGAAAAGGAAATAAATAATCGACCAAATAATACGAAGTCGAATCATGTGTCTTTCAGACATTTGGTAGCTTAATGCAGGACAGAAGTAATGCATAAAGCTCCATGAGGAAATTTCTGCATTACTTTTTTCTTTCTGCATTAAGCTGCCACGCGCCTGTTTTAAAGACTTCTTTGAACAATCAATCCACGGTACAGAGGTCCAGATAAGATGCTTAAATTGAAACATTTTCAAGGATAGCTTCTTTATTTCTCCACGCCACCCTATAATGTGACTACTCTTCGAGACGATTCTAAAGAGTGGTCGTAGTATAGGGTTTTGTGGAGAAATGACGATTTTACAGTGCTCCCTCTCTACAACGACACCCTTTGGGATACGAATATTGTATGTGTTGTTCAGAGGGAGTTGTTATAGGGAGGGAAAATCAAACATAATTAGCTTGTTTGCAGATCCCCAGATAAGGTGTATTTCGAGAACTAAAACCGTTATGCCTCTATCAAACCCTATGTTGTGACCACTCTTTAGAATCGTCACAAAGTGACGATTCTAAAGAGTGGTCACAACATAAGGTTTGATGGAGGCATTAAGAAAATACGACGGAAAAAGTTTGTTTCTGGAGCCTTGTTGTTTCGGAAACAGTGACATGCGTTGTTGTAAGGAGGGACTCGTTATTGAGAGGGCCGTTATAGGGAGGGAGCACTGTAGTATTTTGGTACACACCTGCAATAGATATCTGAATCTCTGAAATCTATAATCAATCCACGGTAGCCTTAAGCAGGCATTGTTCTATCTGAATAATGCAGAGGACTGATTTGGTGCATGTCAATAAATTAATACCGAGAAAAACTGGGCTGAATGATTCCACGAAAGCCCCGAGTTCGTAACCTTTGACCCTATCTTCCATTACAACCCGAACGTACACGCATATTTCACGTGCGCAGGTAAGCCAAGGATTAACCCTTATCCGCTGTGAAATAATAATAAGTAATGTCTGCTCAAATTTGGATGTGGTGCAATTTTAATTACTCCTGTTTGGATCAAACTTTGAAATAGTATTGACCGAGTGTCAAACAGCTTAGATCCTGATGAGACACCGAATTACATTGCGTCATTTCTGGACCCAAACAATTTGAAAATGCGAGACATGTCGCGGATATCGGGGAACAAGTACAACCCTTATAGGCGGAAAACAAGTACAGTAAAACCCCTCTAATGCGACCACCAAACATGAACATCATTCTGGGTGGCAGAGGCAGATGGTAGCTTAATGCAGGATGAAAGGTATGCAAAAAGCTCCTATAGGAGCTTTCTGCTTAACTTTCGTCATGCATTAAGCAACCGCCTGCTTATAAAGGCAGAAGTGTTTATTCATTAAGCGGTCACATTAGAGGGGTTCTACTGTATAACCCTTCATATGCGGGAAACAAGTATATATAACCCTTTATCGGGATATGTGTAAATCCTTTCCTTCTAATGAAAGATTTTTCACGTCCTTGTAAACAGAGTAGAGCTAGGATCTGAATACATGAATGAATAACTTTATTTATCTGCTTATGGGAATATAATAGTTCTGATTCTACAGTCTCTACCAATATCAGAACTGTATACACACATCATAAAATAGCAAATAAATATTCAACATGTCATTATTTCTAACACGAATATTCATCAGTGAAATGGTTAAAGACGAAATCTTGTTACGATTCGGATCAAAGTTGTTTGATATTATTATCTGTACGAAAGCAACACAGTCTGTCATTTAGCCCCTATCCATTTGAACAAAAAAAAGGTTTGCTCAAATCTGCATCAAGTGATTTGAATCATCTGGGAGCTTTCTGCATGACTTTTGTCATGCATTAAGCTGCAACCTGCCTTAACCGATTCCCTCATAGACTATTTTAGTCCCAATCTCTTTGTATAAATCTACCGAAAAGTAAAATTTACTTGAGAGAAGGAAAATTTCTGAATTTTGTAGTTTTGAAACCATTGTGATAAATAGAGCATTTGCTCATATGCAACAAATGCTCTATTTATCTCAATGGTTTCAAAAATCACTTTTACACAGGCGTCAAAAGGCATCAGTAGGAGGGGATGGGTTAAAGACCGACCTTAATACCAATTTAAACCCCAGGTTAAGAGGGGATTACTGTTGATCGTTTTCATAGAAAGACTGTAATCAACATTTCTCCGAGATACAGTTTTTAGCTTCCTTCCCACGAACCTGATTTTGTATTCAATGAATTTTTAACCAGTTGAATGCACGCGTGGTGTACATGTATGTACAGTAGAACACCTCTGAAGCTCACTTATAACGAAAACTTGGATATAACGAAATATTGCTTATAACAAAACAAAATTTATTCCCCCTCTCTAAATAACATAATATATATTATAGTAAAATGGACCTGATATAACGAAATTTGGATATAACGAAAGAAATCAGAGTGTCCCGAGGACTTCGTTATAAGTGAGAGCTTCACTGTACACGTCTTTATAAGCAGGTGGTTGCTTAATGCAGGACAAAAGTAATGCAGAAAGCTCCTCTAGGAGCTTTCTGCATTACTTTTGTCCAGCATTAAGCTACCATCTGCCTCTAGCACCCGGAAGTATACCTCTTTTAGGTGGTCGCATTAGCGGGGGTTTACTGTACATGTGACAAATCACATAATGGACCCTGATAAACTGAAAATGTCCACATAGAGTGAGACATCTGTCACATTTTACACCATATAAAGTAAGACTCCTCTAAAGCGACAACTTTAAGAATAAATTTTAACATAGATGTCTGCATTACTTTCGCCCTGCATTAAGCTACCATCTACCTTAAAGACCAAGCATTAGACCTGTTTGGTGGTCTCATAAGAACGGATTTACTGCATTTAAGAAATAGTTGCTCTCAGAAATGACGACAGGTCTACTGAGGTGCGTTTAATACAGTTACATCTCCTGGATAGACTGCTGCTCGTTAAAACTGTGGAAACCAAGATCAGTGGATGTGAAGGAATCACGACGGCTAATCGGTATCTTCACCGTTACCAGAACAGAACAGAACAGAACAGATCCTTTATTTTCGTCACAGTTTACATAAAAGTAACAACATGTGAGCTTATAGAGGAAAACATAAATAACAAAGAATAAAACCAAACCTTAAGAATATTAATGTCGTGTACTGAGCGTCTCGGATAACCGCGTCACCGAACCCCCGGCGACACTTACCCGGTCCACCCAACGAAACCCGAAACCCACCCCAACAGCCCCAGGGCAGAAGACGAACCCAGAGGCCAAACCCAACCCGAACCCGACAACAGGCGCAAACCCCCACCAACCCCCACTGCAAAGAAATCTCCGAGCGAGCGATCCCCACAATGGGGATCAACGAGGAAAAACCGCGCCCGCTGCCAGATCCCAGCGAAACCCCGCCCCCGCCCCGAGACGGCCGAGGCGAGCCCGATCGCGGGTGGAAAAAAAGCAAAACAGTATTCAATGTACCAAAAATTCAGCAAAACAGCCATCCGAAACGCACAGTACAAGTATATAGGTATATAGTAGTTGAGTAGATATTGCAAACTGACTGAGCAATTTTCTTCAAAATAGATCTAGATCTATATTGATCCGGAGTCAGTCGCACAAAAAGTCCAACATGTGATCAAGGAATAAAAAACAACATCCATTTAATGAAAAGAAATCCACATGGGGATCACACGGGGTATGCAAAATGCATGTCAAAATTTACACTTGTTTAACCTTAATAAACTATTGAAGTCCATGCAACTGACCTCCGGTCAAATATTTTAAGATTCGGCATAGATCTAGTAGATCAAGAACTAGAAAAAAATACAATAGATATATGATCATTTTAACCTTGTAAGAAACATTTGATTCCTGAAAGCAGTGTAAATTTATGACCACCTAGCCACTTAATGAGACCTCTGATAAGGGTCTACACTGCTTGCAAAATTCAAAAGTTCTTACGAAATCCACTTATGAATACATGTAACTGATTATGGTGACTTAAATGGCGTCAGGAATTCCTAGAGGATGAGAACTATTTTTATGAATTGGGGAATCCCTTGTGACATATTTGTGACGTATGTACACGCGTCATCAACAAACGTAATATTAATGAACGGTGCTACAGATAATTATAATCAAGAGCACAAGTCAGAAGGATATTTTAAGAGATAATGGTCAAACAGAGTGTATCAGTGATAAGAGGGCTCCTTTGAGAGCCCTCCGATCAGGATCTGCACTGTATGCAGGAGTGTCCTTTTATTTTATTCGGAGTCTTACCAATATACTTATAAATGTCGTTTTCTCATGAATGCTTGTTTCTGAGAGAATCAAAAAGGGGCACGGTTCTGGGTTGCAGAGACAGGTGGTAGCTTAATGCAGACGAAAGTTGTGTAGAAAGCTCCTATTGGAGCTTTCTGCATTACTTTCATCCTGTATTAATCTACCACCTGCTTATAAAGACAGTCATGTTTTTTGCATTCTACTGTAGCTCGTGAAGCAAACAGAGCAGACCCTGAAAACCTTTTACTCTGTCCACGATGTGTTATCCTGATTTGGGGGATATACACGTAAAGTATAGAAACAGGCGCTTTGCTAATGTACATGTGCATCTGATCTATATTTTAACTGGTTCACTTTCGGTGAATACAGTAAAATCACTCTAATACGAGCACTTCAAAAAGTATAAATTCTGTATTGTTTTAAACAGGTAGTATCTTAATTCATGACAATGGGTTTTTTCTTCAGAAAGCTCCTATAGAAGCTTTCTGCATTACCTTTGTCCTGCATTAAGCAACCGCCTGCTTTTACAGACCCCTAAGTTCACAGATTATCTGGTCGCATTCAGCGAGAAGTTACAGTACTTTCAAAATATAAAGACACTTTAATATTATCTTTCTTTCTTCAGATACTCAGTTGTCAGTTAGGGCTATCGGCAATATTCGCGACACCATCATCAATCATACCGCAGTAAAAACGAATGTTTTAATTATCATATTAACAACAAATAGACATCATATACAGTGAGACCTCTCTATAACGGCCACTAAATTACATCAATTATTTTGCGGTAAAGCCAGGTGGCTGCTTAAAGCAAGGTGAAAGTAAAACAGAACGCTCCTGTAGGAGCGTTCAGTTTTACTTTAACCTTGCATTAAGCAGCCACCTGCCCTAAATACCAACTAATTAACACAATTTAGTGGCCGTTATAGAGAGGTTTTACTGTACATGAAGCCCACGCTGTAGGAATGTAACGCCCGCTTGAAATACATTTCACGCCTTTGTCCGTGACGTCCGACTCGTTCAACTTATCGACCGATTGTCTAACAGCCTGGATCCTGATGAGACGCCGAATTTTGCAAAGTTTGTGGGTAAATGCCTGTCGACTTTGAAAGCATCCTTAAGTTTTTAAAACACGTGACACGTTGCCTGCTTAACTTATCCGAATATCCAACGATAAACTGTGTAGACCAAAGATATGCACTGTTTGTCATCTATCATCAAGTTTAAACTCAATTTTTAAAAAAAAATGCAGGCGATGATACATAAAACTGCTCGTGAACGATAACTTTCACAGCCTATAAATACAAAATGTACATGTATTTTGCGTAAAAGTCCCTTATCACTGGATTTTATTATGTGTTTTTTTTACATCCTGACAACATGTTAAACCATATGCTCCTCTAATGCGACCACTTAATGAGTGTAACTTTGTAAGCAGGTAGCTGCTTAATGCGGGGCGAAAGTAATACAGAAAGCTCCTATAGGAGCTTTCTGCATTACTTTCGTCCTGCATTAAGCTACCACCTACCTCTGCAACCCAGAAGTATGCCCCCGTTTTGGTGATCGCATTAGATGGGTGTTAATGCATACGCCTTTTGACCCGTTTACAAAGTAGACTCAGATTATTACATGGCCCATCAAGAGTCACCCGACCAGGGTGACGGTCTGCTCTGTTTACTCATGACATCACACGTGTTTAGATCTGACTTTAGTTTATGTCATGGCAAAAAATCATAAAACTATTAACATTATAAAATCTGAGCTGATGCATGTTCATGGTGTTATTATTTCTTACGTAAATATTCAAATTTCATTAGGTACAACTAAGAAGTACAGCGTAATCATACTACTCACGATATGTCTCGCATATGCATACAGGTTGGCACTAGATGTGACGCCAAATGATGTAACCCATTCTCTCATATTGACGCCTTGTGACGACTCTGTAAAAGTCACTTTGTGAAACCATTGTTATTTGCTCCTACAGGAGCAAATGTTCTATTTATCACAATGGCTTTAAACTACAACATTCTAAACTTTTTTCTTTTCTCTAGTTAATGCTCCTTTTCGGTAGATTTATTCAAAGATGTTGGATCTAAAAATAGCCTATGAGGTAATGGGTTAACGTCACAACAGGAGCCAAGCTGTTTAATGCCAGGGGCGTGGCTTGGATTAAATGAATATGTAGACCGAATTTAACCCTTTATGCCATGAATATTCGTGTAAGCAATAATGACATTATAAATATTAATTAGATTAATTGTTTTAATAGCACATGGATACATGATTGTTTGGCCCTGGCAGAAACTGTAGAAATCCTATCTATATTATATCATCAGCAGGCAGAACAGACCCTATAGGAGCCGCCTGATCTGGGTCTGCTCTGTTTGCAAAGGCATATAAAGGCGTACTGATAGAGTAAAGGGTTAAGGCAGTTGCTGCAGTCTAAACACACACACACACGTATTATACATGTATTTCTGAATATTGCATTTTTGTCATTTTTCTTTCATTTTTGTCTACTTGCTGGGAAAAGGTGTAGGCGGTCCACATGGCTCATAGGAAGCAATACGCCCATGGATACTTTGTCAATATCCTTTTCGTTTCTCAAAAAACTTGATCTAACCAGAAGCGGTAAATGTTGCATACTATTGTTTCATTGTGCGTTTAGGTTTAAAACATTTTTTGTCCTTGTCAGATGCCGAGTGTCATCCTGTTCAACCCTCACAACGCCAAATCGACCCCGCCCTATTTGACATTGAACTATCTCATGCTGATTCTGGAGGGGTGATAGTTCAGGATTCGTCTGATATTGGTCCACACTGTGGACAAATGCATGCTATTTAACTCGGTTCACTCTTTGTAAGGGGTGAAAACTGTCATTCAAATATTAATGTATGTTTAAATCTCCTTTATATGCTAGCTAAAGCATTGATTAACCATTCAAGCTGTTTGTATCCAGATGAATAACTCGGCGTCTCATCTGGATCCAAACTGTTTGACTGTATTTTGAAGAGAAGTATCGACATTTTGTGAGAATAGAAGCTGACGATAATTTCCAGACGGAAATAATTTACGTGTATTTAGCCTGCAGAAAGTTAAAGGGCATAGTACTTGCGGTTTCGGATGCTAATTTACACAAGTTTGCGGTTACAATTTTCGGAAAGAGATCCGCCAGCAGGTCGTTTCCGTAACCACGAAACGTAGGTTCTGTCGTCGTTAACCACACTTCACTATGACGTGTCCGTGATTACCTTTGCAAACAGTGTCGATCCAGATCAGACTCGGTGTGTTATCAGGATCCAAACTGTTCCATGCTGTGCTTATGCTTCTTTAAAGTAAATTAAATGTTATTAATACGACTTAAGCCGGTTCTATAGGGGTCGTGAGTAGTGCTGGACTTTTAACCCTTCGCTTGCTATTCACGTCAATATACCTACCTGTAAATAGTGAAGACCCAGATGAGACAGCTCCTGCAGGAGCTGTCTCATCAGGGTATGCACTATTTACAAGTTGATTGTGCAACCAGTGCACTTCACAGCAGTGATTGCACAGCGAAATACGTGTACACAGTGAAGATATATGTAATTATACAACAGGGCATGGGTAAAGAAGGAGAAATGTATTTTAAAATTCAGCAAGCGAAGGGTTAATAACTGCTCATGAAGAGACTCAATAAAACCGAGTCTGCTATTTTCTCTTTTCACATTGCCGCTTTTGGTTTCGAAGGACCCCTACTTTCAGAACTTAACCCCCTCAGTTTAGTCCGAGTTCGTTCTCAAGCTTTTGATTGGTCAGATTTGAGTTCTAAAGCTTTTGATTGGTCAGATTTGAGCCATAGGCTCAAATCTGACCAATAAAAAACTTGAGAACGAACTCAGACTCAACTTAAAGTTTTATAAGCATGGACCCTGATCAGGGTCTTCTCTGTGTGCTTATAAAATAGACCCGACTCTATAATTACAACCAATACCAAACACTCATGCGCATTCAGCTAATGAATATTCATGGTGTCATTAATTTTTACATGCATATTCAACAGGGAAATGGATCTAAGCGTTTTGCAAACTCGTATAGGATGCAGTGAAAGCCAAGGATAACTCAACCTTTAACACGTTCGGACACATGTTAGAGTATTTGAAAACGATTTGAATCTAAATAAGACTCACGGTAACCTTTCTGTTAGGTCTTTGAGTAGAAATGGAAGCAACATCATCTTCAAAACTGAATTAGAGAACAATTTCTGTCGTTGAAAACTTTAACGGCATATTAAGAGACTGTTTGAAATATGTCAGAGAGAGGATACAATAGTTTGATATATGATGGAAGAGTTCTAATGATGCAATACTGACAGAAAAGAGAGCAGACAAAAGGTGTGCAATCCTTGAATGCGTGAGACGAGTGAACATACATTTGCAAAAAGATTGTAAGCAGTTTGGATCGTGATGAGACGTCAAGTCAATCGGTATCTTACTATTTGCCGATGATCACACGAGCTCATCTCCATAGCAACATCTACAATGCTGTAAATAGGTAATGTCGGCTCAAACTCTGATTTGCGCCAAGATTTTGCTTACTTCCGTTTCGAGCATACTACATGTAGAGCACACAGGGACAAGACACGTTTGAGTCAGTTTATGTTTATATATCTAAAGCAGCTTTCTATATGTAGTTATGTACGTAATTATACGTGTCGTACCTCTGTGGTAGAACCCCTCTAATGCGACCACCAAACACAGGTATAATTCCGAGTGGTATAGGCAGGTTGTAGCTTAATGCAGGACGAAAGTAATACAGAAAGCTCCTATAGGAGCTTTCTGTATTATTTTCATCCTGCATTAAGCAACCACCTGCTTATAAAGACAGCCATGCTTAATTGTTTATTCATTATCCAACTGACCAAATGTCAAACATATTGGATCCTATTTAATTAACACCTCATATGGATCCAAGTCATTTGAAAATGTCGATTCAATCGCGTTTAAAAACTAACAAGAGTGTTCGAACGAACATATGTGTCACCTGCTCGCAGCTGTCACAAAAACTTATTGTTAATATGAAAAAGGGGAATAACTCAAAAAATATTTATGGTAGAGTTCTGGCCCTTGTGCATGACACTTCCTCTCATCGTGGTTGTTCCATGTGTGAAATTTGAAAGCTGTATAATGATAAGTTTAGAAATGACAGCCAAAAAAAAAGTGTGACGGACAGACAGACAACGGAAAAGTGATCCCTAAGTGACACACTGCCTCTCGGCATTGCTCGCAAACACGAGTTACTATTTTTGTGCCTATAGTGCAGTTTAGCGCGTACTAAAATGCATAGCCTTGTAATAAAAAACGATTGCTACCAGTTCGACCCTCGCAATCAGTAAAGGGGGTCCAGTTTCTCATAGTACTTGACAGGCGACTATTAACGTACTGTAAGTGGTTTGTTTTTAGCTACTGTTTCATGGAAGAAACCCTCGACCCTTTCCTTGTTCTATGTTTATTACAAATTTCAATACCTACCGAATATTCATGGACAAACTAGTTGTAATGAAATATTGAAGATGGAACATTGAAGCCATGTAAGAAAGTATAGAAACAGAACTATCAAATTCGATTAGCAAACAGAGCAGACCTTGATTAGACGGCTCCTATAGGAGCCGTCTGATCTGGGTCTACTCTGTTTGCAGATGCATGAAAACACGTTTTTATGAGGGAAAGGGTTAACCCTTAGCAAGCTGTAAAATTAAATGCCAGAAAGAACTCGAACCCTGGCCCAATTTTGACTGCCTCCGATTTGATAAAACTGTTACGAAATATTATTGAATAAGTGACACGACAGACGCATTTTAGAAACTGTTGGCCATGTGTCAAACAGCTTGGATCCTAATGAGACGCCGACTTACTCTGTCGTGACACTAGGTCAATAGTTTCTCAAAAGCTTGTGGCATTTCCTTTATACATGTATTTAATGTAAATGGAATGTTAATAAGCCTTTAAGTTATACATTTTTACCTACCTACCTACCACTATCTATCTACTTTCGCCCTAACCCTTTTCTCAATAAATACATTGTACTTCTTTCTACGCCTATACAAACAGAGAAGACCCAGATCAGACGGCTCCTATTATAGGAGCCGTCTGATCAGGGTCTGCTCTGTTTGGTTTATAGTATAATATAGATCTGATTCTACAGTTTCTGCTTTGGAAAAAAATTCAAGTACAAATGTATTAATATATAGTTTTGAAAATTAATCTAATCAATACAGAGGTCATAATTGTTTTATGAATATGCATGGAGGAAAGGGTCAATGAAAGTCGGGTCACGGTAAGCGAGCTAATATAAGTTAAATAGCGATTTCCCTGTTCTGTGTTCATTCCAAATAGCAGCCGTCTGACCCGGGTCTACTCTGTTTGCAATGGCGTATATATAGAAAGGCGCATCAATGGAGTAAATGGTTAAGAGTATTAATGTCAGAAATAATGAATAGTGAATTTTTGACAATTACAGAAACTAACCGTATAGAATCAGATCTATATTATTTAATTAGAAAACAGAGCAGATCCTGCTCAGACAACTCCAACAGCTAAACTCATACGGAGTTGAAAAACAACTCTCGTGTTGTTGCATTTTAACCCTTTCCCTCATATAAACGTGTTTTCAAGCATTTGCAAACAGAGTAGACCAAGAACAGACAACTCCTATAGGAGCCGTCTGATCAGGGTCTGTTCTGTTTGCTAATTGAATTTGATAGATATGTTTCTTTACTTTCTAAAATGGCTAAAATATTTCATCATCCATATTTCATTATATGTGTAACTATTTTGTTCATGAATATTCATTGAATATTATTGAAATGTGTAATAAATATAGAACAGGGAAAGGGTTAAAAGAAATCATTAGAGTCGACGTAGTGTTTCATTTGGAAAATTCAGTATACATGTATTGTCCTAGGACAGCTCAGCGTGGGTCCTTGTCAGATGCCGAGTTACATGGGGTCTTATCTTGATGTTGTCTGTAAATTCCAACCGGGTCGCTACCAGCAGGACAACGATAGTTAACCTTTAACCTGATAGAGACACGTGTTCTCATACCTTCGCAAACAGAGCAGACCCAGATCAGGATCTGCCCTGTTTACTTATGGAGTAATATAGATTCGATCCTGTAGTTGCTGTCATGGTTTAAATCCCCTTGTTTTTTTAACCCCAACATAATTTCATTTATACATTTATTATAATTATCTTACATGAATATTTATTAGGCAAAGGGGTTAACACATTCTCTCCTATTCGCCGTTTTGTGCCTCTGTAAATCTCATATTTAGAAACCATTGTGATAAATAGAGCATTTGCTAGAAGCATGCTCTATTTATCACAATGGTTTTCAAAACTACACAATTCTAAAATTCTCCTTTTCTGTAGTTAATTTATGCTCCTTTTCGGTAGATTAATGCAAAGAGGTTGGGTCTAAAATTAGTTTAGGAGGGAATGTGCTAACACAGGACAAAAAATTTCCCTGTCAAGTAGACTGAAAGTTGTTTGATCCTCTTACTTATCAGGTTCTGCTTTCTTTTCCTTGATTACTTTCATATTCTATTGTATCACCGAATACAATTCACATGAAAGGCTGTAGAAGAATAGGCCCATAAGAGCTTAGCAAACAGTATACCCTGATCTAAATTACATCATAAGAAAAAAAAGCAGACCCTGATCAGACGGCTCCTACAGAACCCGTCTGATCTGGATCTACTCTGTTTGCAAAGGCGTAGAAAGGTGTATTTATGGAGTAAAGGTATATGAAGTAAGCTATGTTATAATCTAGGACGTATTTAAAATAATAGACTCTCTATGTAGCGATCACTTTACTCTTTCGCTGCCAAATGTGTCGTCTGCCAAATGTGTCGTCTGCTGCAATATTCGTTTATTTGATTTTCTCCCATTTGCTTTTTAAAAATTAGTTTGGATCCTGATGAGAGACCAAGTTACTCGGCGTCTCACCTTGGTCCAAACTATTTGCACAAGTAATCGCAGATGCGAAATTGGCACCGAAGGAATTAATGAATAAACAAGGATGTCATACTTCATAAATACGCCTTTCTATGCCTTTGCAAACAGATTAGACCTAGATCAGACAGCTCCTATAGGAGTTGTCTGATCAGGGTCTACTCTGCTTGCTTATGATATAATATAGATATGATTCTTCAGTTTCTGCCTTGGTCAAAATATCATTTGTCCATGTGCTATTATAACAAAATAATCTAATTAATATTCATGACGTCATTATTTCTTACATGAATATTCATGGAGGAAAGGGTTAATACATAACGACAGTAGGCTAATGCAGAAAACTGCTATGGGTCCTGCATTAATCTACCACCTGTCTTACCGGCTGGCAATCAGTCTTCCATTGAGTGGTCGTTTTGGATCTAAAGGTATTACTGTAGAGGGGAAAATTCTGCCAAATTCCTCAATCGGAAATCCGTGTCTAATTCCGGCAAGTCGACCAGACATGTAGACTGTTGGCTTAGGCGACAACGTTGAAGAATTCCGATTGCATTTTCTTTAATTATTCGCAGTTAAAATCGGGGTAAAAACATCATTAACAAAAAAATGTCTACATGAGATTTCAAACGAGGGCCGTACAATGGCCCTTAATCGTTCATCAATGTCATCTGGGTTTAGCCTACAGATCAACAGATTATGCACGATACGCTTGTTTTAATTTTCGCTACAGCCATAACACTATTTACCATAGAATTATGAAACTTCGTAGCAAGCTGAGTATTTCAAGATGACTTCGAAGTATATAAAGCAAATGCAGTTCTCAGAAAATGCCGGGAAGAAACTATTACTGAAAGCAGCTCCGCGAGAGGTTTAACCCTTATCTAGCTACCTTAACCCTTATCTAGCTACCTTAACTCTTATCTAGCTACCTTAACCCTTATCTAGCTACCTTAACTCTTATCTAGCTACCTTAACCCTTATCTAGCTACCTTAACCCTTATCTAGCTACCTTAACCCTTATCTAGCTACCTTAACCCTTATCTAGCTACCTTAACTCTTATCTAGCTACCTTAACTCTTATCTAGCTACCTTAACCCTTATCTAGCTACCTTAACTCTTATCTAGCTACCTTAACCCTTATCTAGCTACCTTAACCCTTATCTAGCTACCTTAACTCTTATCTAGCTACCTTAACTCTTATCTAGCTACCTTAACCCTTATCTAGCTACCTTAACTCTTATCTAGCTACCTTAACCCTTATCTAGCTACCTTAACTCTTATCTAGCTACCTTAACCCTTATCTAGCTACCTTAACCCTTATCTAGCTACCTTAACCCTTATCTAGCTACCTTAACTCTTATCTAGCTACCTTAACTCTTATCTAGCTACCTTAACTCTTATCTAGCTACCTTAACTCTTATCTAGCTACCTTAACCCTTATCTAGCTACCTTAACCCTTATCTAGCTACCTTAACTCTTATCTAGCTACCTTAACTCTTATCTAGCTACCTTAACCCTTATCTAGCTACCTTAACTCTTATCTAGCTACCTTAACCCTTATCTAGCTACCTTAACTCTTATCTACAGTATAACCTTGGTTATCCGACATACCTTCGGACCGCCTGAGACTGTCGGATGCATCGGTGTGTCGGTTGTTCAAAATCGGAAGAGAAATATACAACGACGATAAACATTGACTGTTGATATTTATTTACATTCGGCATGAAACCCGTTAGAATCAAATGTTAACATTCTGCACGCTACGTAAATGTCGTAGGAAAAATGAGTGCAGCAATTCTGAAAGTTTATGAAAATAAATGCACACTGGAACTCTGTTATACCGAGAACCGTTTTACTGAGGTATCCGGTGGTCTGTGTCGCCGATTTTTTGTTGTAAATACCTTATAATATGATTGAATATCGCAATGAAACATACGCTATATTTCACCCCAAACCCTATATTTCAACCCCATTAGACGGCCAGCAGATAGCCTGGCGGCCCGATTGAAAAGTGTGAAAACCCAATACACACTTTCAGAAGACTCGACTGTCAAAATGGAGGCTGAGCATCGTAACTTTCCGACATTACGGAAATCGTCGATCGAAATATCGTGACCGCTTCGGAAACTTCCGTTATGTTGGGAAAGTGCATAGATTGGCCGCGTCGGTGTATTTCGTTATGTCGGAAGTGAACGAAATAAACCAAGCGTTGATATTGGCCTAAGGGGAAGATTATAATCGATGGCCTGATAATCCTTTCAACTCTTTTACCTGTTAAATGTGCCAATATGGGGTGTTGAGAAGTTTGTGTGCACGTTACTTTAATTGCATGGCGTCGGGTGTTTATGAAAAACAAACATCATTAGAAATCTAAACCCTGACTCAGAGCGGGGTTGGAGGTTATATGCTAATGTAGAAAAGGGTGTGTACTCTTTGACCAATCTAAATTTAAAACCCCAATAAATCACACGCGACATCACATGTGACCTTTCATTTTCTGGAAACGGTGACCTTTCATTTTTTGAAAACAGCGAGAGGCATATTTATTGTTTTAACACAGCGAATTTTAATCGGATTAGGGGTTTGTGACAGGCCAAGAGGCAATTAACATTTTTCTCCCATACGCAAAATTTGACATCCTATCAACAAGTCAGTTCTCGAAATTTCTTTATTTTAGGATGAGGGGGTTTATGTAAGTTTATGTAAGTACCCAGATAAATATCAGTGTGTCTAACAATTTGGATCCAGATGAGACGCCGAGCAATTCTGCATCTCATCTGTATGCAAATTGTTTTCATCAGTTAGATCTGGCAGAACAAGTAAAGTACATTTTATTTATTCTACGTGTAGCTACCTTAACCCTTATCTAGCTATACCTTAACCCTTATCTAGCTACCTTAACTCTTATCCAGGTTATTCTGGGTCTACTCTAATTGCAAATGCGTGAAAACACGTTTATAATATGAAAGAAAGGGTTAAGTGTTGTTGTTTTTGGTTTTTTTTAAAAAAACTATTGACCTAGTATCAAACAGCTTGGATCCTGATGAGAGGCCGAATAACTCGGCGTCTCACCTTGGTCGAGTCAAGTCACACACAGCGGGATAGGTTTTGAATTTTAGTATGCTATGCTGCCTTTGTAAACAGTGTTTCAATCCAGATGAGAAGCCCGAGTAAAATGCTTATGTCTTATCAGGATCCAAACCATATACAATCTTGTTTGACTCTATTTTTGGAGAGGTGTCTTGTGTTTAAGAAATAAAGTGAACGAAAATCTCTGCAAAAAACATAATTTCTCAACAGGTTAAAGGGTTATGGTCTGTTGAGTACATGTATCACATTTACTGAAAACACTTTCGCTGTCGTCAGGTTTTATGATCTGCAAAAACTATATTCTGTAGTCTGTTTCAATTTTAATTTGTTCACCGTTTTTGTCCATCGTGTCTCAAAAACATTATAAAGGTAAAATCAGCTGAATCCTGGATGGACGTAGAGTTACTCGGTGTCTAATTTGGATGCAAACTGTTTGTGTGTGTGTGTGATTACGGATAGGCAGTGAAAGAGTTGAAACATTATTTGATTCCGCTGAGAGAATTAATCTTCCTGTCATTCCCCTTTTCCGAAACAAGAGGACATCTACAATGTATTAGCCAACGACAGCAGTCACGGCATATTAACCTTTTTCTTCATATAAACGCGTTTTCACGCATTTGCAAACAGAGTAGACCCAAATCAGACGGCTCCTATAGGAGCCGTCTGATCTGGGTCGGCTCTGTTTGCTAATGGACTTTGAAAGATCTGTTTCTTTACTTTCTAAAATGGCTCAAATGTTCCACCTTCCATATTTCGTTACAAATATCTGCCCATGAATATTCAGTAGGTATCGAAATTTGAAATAAACATAGAACAGGGAAAGGGTTAATCCTGTTCATGCTAAAACAGCGTCAGTCCAATCTGATTTGCTGAGCTCTTACATCACTTCCGATTCGCGTTCAAGCCTTTGAGAAACTACTGACCGAGTGTCAAACAGCTTGGATCTACAAAACCTCCTCTGTAGGGTTTCTGTATTCCCTTCATCCTGCATTAAGTAACCACCTCCCTGTTTATTCATAATGTGGTCGAAAACTGAACAAGCATTTTAAAGTAGATATGTGGTCAGAAATTCGAAGAAAATGAACCTAACTCTTGTCAACCCTATCCTCAAAAATGATCTTTAGAAAACAGTGGGTCAAAATTCAAATAACGAAAGTACGACATGAATACATGTAGGCCTAAACTCGGGAAACAAGTGTGCGCGGAAATCCCCGAGGAGTTCCGATTACATATTTGTCAAGGTAGCCGTGATTCACTGTTTAACGCTTTCCCCTGTTCTATGCTTATTCCATTTTTCAATACCTACTGTATATTTAATATCCTTCATATAAAACGTGTTTTCACGCATTTCTAAACAAAGCAGACCCAGATCAGACGGCTAGAGGAACCGTCTGATCAGGGTCTGCTCTGTTTGCTGATGGGATTTGAAAGATATGTTTCTTTACATAATAAAATGACTACAATGTTCCACCTTTAATATTTCATTATAACTATTTTGCCCATGAATATTAAGCAGGTACAGTGAACCCTCATTATACCGGCATTCGTTATACAATGGCACCCTCGTTTTACCGGCATTATGCATTGAAACAAAATTACTGTTAAATCTTTTAAACAACCACTGAATAAATAGGTACAATGCCAATAAGACAGGTGATCGCTTGATGCAGAACACAAGAAGCGCAAAAGGCTCTGCATTAAGCGTTCACCTGTTGGTACTACATGTAGCTTAAAACTGGCCATATGGTTCCTTTCATATTTAAACTCGTTATAACGACAACCTCGTTATACCAGCGAAATGTCTGGAAACAAACACTTCCGTTGTAACAAGGGTTCACTGTACATGTATTTGAATTTGGAACACATGCAGAACAGGGAACAGGTGGTGTCGTTTTCGCTCAGATAGAATATCAAACAAATTTGATCCATCATTCGCATCCTAACACGATTTAATAACCCTTTACCTGTTCAATATTCATTCATAAATATTAATTATTCGAATTTTTATAATGTTAAATTTTCAAAGGAACCTTTTTCTCTGACCAAAACTGTAGAATCAGATCTATTTCATGTGAAAAGCAAACAGGACAGACCCTGAATAGGAGTCGTCTGATATGTGTCTACTGTTTGCAAGTGCGCGAAAAGTCGTTTGTTTGAGGGATAGTAGGGTTAACCGCTATCCTATGGAACGCCATAACTGCCTCGTTATAAGAATGTTCTTTATATCCTGTCAGTTTGTCCCCATATCCATGACTTGTCTCGCATTTTCAAAAAGCTTGGGCCCAGAAATGACGCAGAGTAACTCAGCCTCTCACCAGGCCCCAAGCTAGCTGACACTCTGTCGACAGTACAGTAAAAAACCCTCTAATGCGACCACCCAAATTAAGGTTTAATTATTGGCCTTAGAGGGGTGGTAGCTTAATGCAGAATGAAAGTAATGCAGAAAGCTCCTTTGGGAGCTTTCTGCATTATTTCAGTCCTGCATTAAGCAAACACCTGATTGAAGACACCAATGTCTCCTCATTAAGTGGTCGCTTTAGAGATGTTTATTGTACCTCAAAAGTTTTATCCAAACAGGAGTTATTAAAATTGCACCACATCCCAATTTGAGCAGACATTTTTTTTCACAGCGGATAAGGATTAATCCTTAGCTCATCTACGCACGTGAAAGATGCGTGTACATTCGGGTTGTAATGGAAAGGTAGGGTCAAAGATTACGAACCCGGACTTTCGCGGAATCATTCAACCTAGATTTTCCCGGTATCAATGTGTTGCCAACACCAATCAGTGCTCTCTGCACTATTCCGATACAGTAAAACCTGTTTTAAGCGACCATGGATTGATTGTGTCAAGAAGTCTTAAAAACAGTCACATTGTAGTTTAATGCAGAATGAAAAAGTAGCGTAGAAAGCCCAATGTGAAGCTTTGTGCATTACTTTTGTCCTGCATTTGGGCCTAAGCTACCATCTGTCTTGGAAGACACAGAATTCGACTTCTTGTTAATGGTCACCCCCCCATACAAATATTTTTTCACATCTTTGCAAACAGAGTAGATCCATATCAGACGGATCCACATTTGCAAATATCAGTGTCTGCTCTGTTTAGTTATGAAATCATAATACATTTCTACCAATACCAAAATGTCCCGTGTATACGTACTTTTATATTAATTAATGTATACAGTAAAACTTCGATTATCCGAACACTAAAATACGTATTATTATCGATCTTTAAGACAGGTGGCAGCTTAATGCATGGTGAAAGTCATGCAGAAAGCTCCTCTAGGAGCTTTCTGCATGACTTTCACCATGCATTAAGCAGCCACCTGCCTAAAAGGGTCTAAATTCTTCTATACCGAAAATTCGAATAATCGAGGTTTTACTGTAGTTAATATTGACTGTGTCATTATTTCATGGAGCAAAGGGTTAAGTACCGAGAAAATAGGGTTAAGATTTATGACGAATTGTGACTAGTACCGGGTTACACGGTAGAAAGAGGATGTTTTGATGAGCTACCCGTTTCATAGAAATGTACCCGATATCATTACATGGTTGAACTACCTCTCAAGCAAATCCTTGTTGTCAGAAAATGAGCTCAATGATTTCTAAAAAGCGGAGTTTTCCCCATTTCTTTAAATATTTACCCCATGGCAAAAACTGTAAGAAACAATGGCGTTCACCATACATTAATCTGCCATCTGTATTACAGACCGGCATTGACGCGTTACCTCGTAGGCTATTTTAGATACAACCTCTTTGACTTAATCTACCGAAAAGGATTTTTTTAGAATTTTGTAGTTAGAAATTGTGATAAATAGATAAATAAATATTTATCACAATGGTTTCACAAAGTGACGTTTACAGAGTCGTCAAAAGTCGTCAATATATGAGGGAAAGGGTTAATACTAATTCAAATTTAGTGGGATTTTACTGTATTTCAATTCTCAATCTGGTATACACAATGTACTCATAGAAGCGTAGTTTTGTACTGTACTTCAATTTAGATAAAGTTTTATTACAAATGACAATTTCTGTATAGAAACAATAGCGTAAACCTTTAGGGCTTATTTTCAAAGCGCACGCCCTGTTTAAAGATTCGGGGTCTTGATCTACATAGGCTAGTTTTCTTTCTGTCAACTTAATCCTTTCCTTCATATAAACGCGTTTTAACGCATCTGCAAACAGATCAGATCTATAATGATTACATGTTGTGTCTTTAGAAATGACAGTAAAAAACAGAAATCGTGAACAAAGGGAAATAACTCAGAACGTATTGTATTCAGATTGATTGACCTTAGTTACATCAGTGATCCTCAATGAGAGGAAGACACATGTGAAAATTGAAAGCTCTATAATGATAAGTTAAGAAGTTACAGCCAAAAAAGAAAGTGTGACGGACAGACAGACGACGGAAAAGTGATCCCTAAGTGACACACTGCCTCTCGGCAGGTGACACAAAAATATAGCATTAACAAGCATCCGTTTTACCACCAACATTATACCGGGGTATATTGTTGTTCATAATTTGAAAATGTAGTTTCATGTTTCATTTAGTCATTTTCAAAGAATCGTATGAGACGATTTAACCAATTTACTTCCGAGTCCCCCACCCAAAATGAGACACTTGCACATACACTGGGGGGCCAACTACGTATTATTATCAAATGTTTTGCTACGACAATTTATATAATATGGGTATTATAATAGATTTGTTTTCCTACGAAGCCAGTGTATCAATTGGGAAATGTTTTCCTACGATAACAAAGTTGCCGTCGTCGGAAAACAAATCTATTAAAATACTCATATAAATTGTCGTAGCAAAACATTTTGATAATAATACGTAGTTGGCCCCCAGTGACATATCGCAAACAGATATCAGAGGGATCCCCAGGCAATCTCCTGATCGGGGTCTGCACGTATTGCTTTACCAATTAATACCAAATAATTGCACGTGTATATACGTTTACAAAAAAGTCTCGATAAAGCTACCACTCAAAAAATGTCTAATGCTGGGGTTTAAAACAGGCGGTACCTTAGTACAGGATAATAGTTATGCAAAAAGCTCCTATATGAGCTTATCTGAATCACCTTTGTCCTGCATTAAGCTTTACGTACTCCAGTATTAATGAATAACATTTACAGTAAAAACTCGATACTACGAAATTTTAGTAATGAAGAATATGTCTTTGTGAGCAGGTGGCTGCTTATTGCACGGTTAAAGTCATGCAGAAAGCTCCTCTAGGAGCTTTCTGCATGACTTTCACCCTGCATTAAGCTGCCACCGGTGCTAAAGATCAATAATGGTACGTATTTGAGTGTTTGTAGTATCGAGTTTATATTGGATGTGGTTGTATTAGCGAGTCTGTCCTGTATTTCTTTTATTGATAAAACTTCATTAGAACCTGTTTTAACCGTACGCACTCTGGGCAATTGTCGTCTGCAGAAACTGTCGCCTGCTTCAATTCTGATAGTGTTTTCCCCATTTCTTCCAAAAACACACGGTTAGAGTGTCAAACAGTTTGGACCCTGATGAGAGGCCGATTATGCCGAGTTACTCGGCGTCTCATCTGGATCCAAACTGTGTGTCTAGGTTATCACGGATTCACCGCTGTAATACGCTAAGAAATAAAAGATCACCATGACTATGTACATATTTCTTTTGAAGGAGGTGACAGCTTAATGCAGAATTTCAGTAACGCAGAAAGTTGCTTTGATAACTTTGTCTTTCGTCAAGCTACCACTTGTCTCACAGATTGATGATAAGTCTTCTCTTTGTGTGGCAGCGTAACCATTTTCCTTACATAATCGCTTTTTCACACACATTGGCAGACAGAGTAGACCCAGATCAAATGGTCCCTGTATGAGTCATCTGATCAGGGTTTGCCCTGTTCGCTTATGACATAATATAAATCTGATTATACAGTTTTTGTCAAAGCAACATATTCTCTTGAAAAAGTTTACATAATAAAATATCAGTATGCGTGCTGTCATTATTTCTTACATGAATATTGAACAGGTACATGTAAATGGTTGGGGGAAAGATTTATTGTTAGATTGCACTCAGATGTGTCAAGAAGTGGGGATAAGATTTTTTTGTAAATCATTTGATAACTCGAAGGTGTATTTTAAGTGCATTGAGACACGCGCATATTTACGACAAATGACTCCACGTGGAGCAGTATTTTCAGGGAGCGAAGTTACCGAGAAATCGGGAATATCCTGTTAAAAACTAGCACACATGTGGTATCGAACTGACTGAGTGGTCTTACTGGTGTACAGCAGAACCCCTCTAAAGTGACCACTTCACCCTTTCCCTGTTCTATGTTAATTTGAAATCTCAATATCTACTAAATAGTCATGGCCAAAGTAGTTATAATGGAATATGGAACATTGTAGCTATTAGAAGGTAAAGAAACAGATCTATCAAATTCCAATGGCAAACAGAGCAGACCCTGATCAGACGACTCCTAAAGGAGCCGTCTGGTCTGGGTCTGCTCTGCAAATGCGTGAAAACGTGTTTATATGAAGGAAAGTGTTAATTAACATAGTGTCCTGTTTTAACCTATTCCCTCATACTGGCGCCATTTGACACCTCTGTAAAAATCATTTTTTTTGAAACCATTGAGATAAATAGAGCATTTTGGTCCATAGTAGCAAATGCTCTATCTATAACATTGGTTTCAAAACTATATAATTCTAAAAAATCCCTTTTTACCCTATTAACTGTTCGTTTTTAGCAGATTTATTCAAAGAGGTTGGGTCTATTAAATGCTCCTTTTTCAGTAGATTTATTCATAGAGGTTGTGTATTAAAATAGTCTAGACGGGAAAGGTTTAGAACAAATGGTTGTTTATGGAAGGGCGAAAATAATGCAGATCTCCTGTGAACGACCGTTAATTACAGATATTAACGTGTTTTAACCCATTACCTCATCGGCTATTTTTAGATACAGCCTCATTGAATAAATCTACCGAAATGGAGCATTAATTAGAGAAAAGGAAAAATTTAGACTTTTGTAGTTTGAAACCATTGTGATAAATAGGAGCAAATGCTCTATTTATCACAATGGTTTCACAAAGTGACTTATACAGAGTCGTCAATATGAGGGAATTGGGTTAAAGCAGGTGGCTGCTGATAAAGTAGAAACTTTCTGCCTAACTTTCGTCCAGCATTAGGCTGCCACCTACCCCTACGAGCCAGCATTATACCTCTTTTTGGTGGTTCCATTAGAGGGGTTTATTTTGTATACAGTGTGCATACTAACTCATTCCCTCCTAGATTATTTTTAGACCCAATTTCTTTGTATAAATCACCGAAAAGTAGTATTAACTAGAGAAAAGAAAAAAATAGAACTGGGTAGTTTTGAAACCATTGTGATAAATAGAGCATTTGCTCCTATGGAGCAAATGCTCTATTTATCACAAAGGTTTCTAACGTGACTTTGACAGATACGCCAAAAAGCGCCATAGTTAGAAGAGAATGTATTAAATTCATACTGAATCCTTTGGTATTCGGTACAGAGCGATTTTGAAAAATCAGCCCGATGTACATGACATAGTATGAAACCCTAAGCATGCCGCAAGCTTTATCGTCCACAAGGACATTTGCCGCTCATTTGTATATGTAGTTTCATTTTGCACTTAATCATTTTCAAAGAATGTTCCCACGTAAGAATTTTATATTCTACAGTTGTGCCAAGGCGTCTTATCTGGATCCAAATTCTTTGCATTAATAAGTAATCACAGTTTGGCCACCATCAGCGAAAAAGTTACGGTTGTAGAAGAAGATTTTAAATGGGATGGATTTTGGTGTTTATGTATGACAAGAAAACATTCAACAACCTAGTTTGCAAAATAGTACAGGCGAACCTGAAATCATTCAAGTGTTTCATTAATGGACCCCGCACAATTCTCTCAAAGGTTGTTTACATGGCGCCATTTAACCCTTCGCTTGATGAATTTTAAAATACATTTCTCCTTCTTTACACACGCCCTGTTGTATAATTACATATATATCTTCACTGTGTACAGGTATTTCGCTGTGCAATCACTGCTGTGGAGGGCACTGGTTGCACAATCAACTTGTAAATAGTGCATACCCTGATGAGACAGCTCCTGCAGGAGCTGTCTCATCTGGGTCTTCACTATTTACAGGTACATGTAGGTATATTGACGTGAATAGCAAGCGAAGGGTTAAATAGCCTGGGCTCTGATCACAAGCCAAGTGACTGGGACTTTGAGCGGGATTCAAACTGTTTTCAAAGCCCGCAGACTTTAATCATTTACTCCATTAATATGCATGTAAGAAGGAATGACATGAACAATTTATTTCATGTAATGGCACATTTGACTATGGCAGAAACTGGAGAATCAGATCTATATCATAGCACAAGCAAACAGAGCAGACCATAATCAGACGGCTCCTACAGGAGCCGTCTGATCTGGGTCTACTCTGTTTGCAAAGACGTATAAAGGTATATTTATGGAGTAAAGGGTTAACCCTTATCTTGATGTTAACATTTTGATCTGGTTTCAATTTTGTCTACATCCGATTCGATAAAGTTTTTTAAGAAACTATTGACCGAGTGTCAAACAGCTTGGAGCAATTTGGCACCTGAAGTGGAATCAAGCTGTTTTCAAATACGAGTCAGGTCGCGTATCGCGTGATAAGAGTTAACCCTTTCCCTGTTCTGTGTTAATTCCATATTTCAATACCTACTAAAATCATAGAAAAATAGTTACAAGGAAGTTATATGGAAGGTTGAACAGTGTAGCCATTTTAGAATGCAAAGAAACATATCTTTCATTTTCCATTAGCAAACAGAGCAGATCCTGATCAGACGGCTCCTATAGGAGCCGTCTGATCTGGGTCTACTCTGTTTGCAAATGCGTGAAAACAGGTTTATGTGAAGGAAAGGGTTCAAGTGACACACATTTCAGCCATAAAACTGAATCACATCTAACCATAAACCTGCTGGTCAATTGTAATTTGAATATAAAACATAAAGTCAGCATCATTTTCAAAATATAACATCTAATTGAAAACCTCTACAAAAATGAAATAATGTTCAGAGTCTTGGAAACAGTTTGGATCCTGATGAGACCTCGAGTTAACAGTTAACTGCTTGCAAATGTAATCTTAGATTAGTCGATTATGCTTTGAAAGTCGAATACGGATGCATTAACCAATCTGCTCGACAGAGCACGAGGTGACAAGAGAAAATGTTCTGTGTAACTTGACTCTTATCGCAGTTGAAAGCAGTTTCGATCCAGATGAGACGCCGAATAATAACTCTGTGTCTCATCTGGATCCAAGCTGTTTGAATATTGGTCAATGTCACTCGATGGCTTCTCAAATCTTGTCTTTTTCACAGCGGGATAATAATAGTTAACACTGTGGTGAAGACCACACATAAGCCATAGGTCCTATATACGAGTAGTCCATGGCTCATAGCGTGGTGCAGTAAGCATCGCTAATGTGACGACATACTTCATTAAGAAAGGAGTCTCAAAACCATGTGGTAGCTTAATGCAGGGCAAAATTCTATATAGAAAGCTCCAATTTGAGCATTCTGCATAACTTTTGTTCTGCATTTAAGCTACCACCTGTTTACATCCTTTCCATTATACAAACATTTTCCAAACATTTGCAAACAGGGTAGAGTTAGGTCAGACGGTTCCTATGGAGGCTTAAGTTACACTGTCTACCTGTAGAACCTGTTTCAACCCATTATCTCATAGGCTATTTTTAGATTCAACCACTTCGAATAAATCTACCGAAAAGGAGCATTAACTATAGAAAAGGATATTTTTTTTAGAAATGTTTAGTTTTGAAACCATTGTAATAAATAGAGCATTTCCAGAGGAGCAAATGCTTTATTTATCAAAACGGTTTCAGAAAGTGACTTTTACAGAGGCGTCAATATGAGGGCAATTAAAAAGGAATCAACTTCTACTGCTCAATGCTGGAGCTTACCTTGCATTAAGCAATCGCATGCTTTTTATGACTCCTATGGACAATAAATGAACTGTCGCTTATGAGAGGTTCTACTCCCCCCACCCCCGACTCGGTTCACTTATTGACCGACTGTCAAATAACTTGAATCCTCATGACACGCGGAATCAACCTCCATCGCAGTTTTCTCCCCTAATCGCTACGCTGAAGTGACCGCACGTAGTGACAAGGGAGATCACTGTGAGGAGGAGTTTCTCGGCGTCTGATCTGGGTCCAGACTATTTGCAAAGTGGTAGGGTTTAAGGGTCAATAGAACATATAGGTTTACCCTTGTAAGTGATGTTTGTCGGCAGTGATATAAACTTCCCGTCTAGAGATAACCCTCTCAATCGGAATATTTTGATAAAGGAGAATTTAGATTTTTTTTAAACTGGTGGGTGCTTATTTAAAGCAGGACGAAAGTCAGTCAGAAAGTACAATTTAAACGTCATACGAAATTCCAATGTATAAATTCCTTTTGTGTCCAAGGTATGCAGTAAACATTAATGTGCATCTCCCGCACAACACACCCACGTACGCAACATCTCCGAACGTAGATTGATTCTCCAATTACAAGGCCTTCAATCATGCTCCTGTTTCTGAACCATTTGTATGTGCATGGTAAACAAATGTACTGGGATTTGCAAACAGTGCAGACACGGATCAGAGGGTCCCTAGGGGACTGTACTGCTTCTCACGGTTAACCTAATATAATATCGGTTGCGAATAAGGAAGTTTTCAGTAAAAACATGACGTCATTATATTAAATACAATAGAATATCTCCTCATCGACATTAACATGCGTGTTTACAAACAGGTGGTTGCTTAATGCGGGGTCAAAAGTAATGCAGAAAGCTCATACAGGAGCTTTCAGCATAACGTTCGTCCTGCATTAAGCTACCGCCTACCTTTAAGACCCAGAATAAGATCTCTACTTGGTGGTCGTTTTAGAGTAATTATAACCCTTTACTGCATGAATATTCATGTTAGAAATGATGACGTCATGAATACCAATTAGATTATTTTTTAAAATGGCATATTCACACATGAATATTAGGACTGAAGCAAAACCACTAGAATTATATCTATATTATTTCATGGGCAAACAGAACAGACAGACTCTGACCAGACGGCTCCTATAGGAACCCTCTGATCTGGATCTACCCTGTTTAAGTCGTAGAATGGCGTTTTCATGGAGTAACTGGTTAATGTACATATGTATAACAATAACCCGGAAACCAGCACCATCGCTTGGTTGATGCTATTGCATGGCCACCGTTTTATCTCCCAAACAAAGACACACGCAGAGATGCCGAATTCCGAGAAATACAGTAAAACCTCTCTATATAAAGGCCAATAAATTGTGTTAATTAGTTGGTATTTAGGACAGGTGATGCTTAGCCTTAAAGCAAGGTTAAAGTAAAACAGAACGCTCCTATAGGAACGTTCTGTTTTACTTTCACCTTGCTTTAAGCAGCTACCAGTCTTAAACATAAAATATTTGATGTAATTTAGTGGCCGTTATAGAGAGGTTTTACTGTAATCACACATGCTTCATTGTTTTGCATTGATCTGAAATAGGAATATTTGAACAATGCATGACTTAATCACAGTTACCCCATGAATATTCAGGTCAGAAATAATGACGTCATGAATATAAATTAACTCATTTTGTTATAATGGCACTGTGAAAAAAACACCTATTTTTATCATGATAGAAACTGTAGGATCATATCTCATATTATATCATAAGCAAACAGAGTAGATCCTGATCAGATAGTTCCTGTCCGAGTCGTCTGATCTGGGTCTACATTGTTTGGAAATGAAATATGGAGTAAGGGGTTAAGCGTATCAATGATGTAGTTTCGAGCTTTAGAGGATCCAGAGCTTTAAGGATGTCTTGCACCAGACATTCAGGTTTGGATTCTCAGACTTAAAACCCAAGCTAGATTAATCTCAAACATATTTCATCATTTCCGGGTAAATTCCTTGCTTCGAACATTCTGATAGATGTTGAGAACCGAGCGAATAAACAGTAATACCTCATTAATCCGAGTACAATAGAACATGTCTTAAGCGACGATCAAAATGAGGTCTAATTATGGGCTAAGATTTCTGTCTCCAATTAATATAAGGTCGCTTAATACAGGTTTTACTGTATACTTGTGGATATTTGTTTGTATTGTTTGTATCGGCGTTCTACATCGTTTGTTTGTATCGGTGTTCCATGTCGTTTGTTTGTGTCGGTGTTCCACGTCGTTTGTTTATATCGATGGTCTATGTCGTTTGTTTGTATCGGCGTTCTACGTCGTTTGTTTGTATCGGTATTCGACGTTGTTTGTAACGTTGTTCTACGTCGTTTGTTTGTGTCGGCGTTCCACGTCGTTTGTTTGTATCGGCGTTCCACGTCGTTTGTTTGTATCGGTGTTCTACTTCGTTTGTTTGTATCGGTGTCCACTACGTTTGTTTGTATCGGTGTTCTACGTCGTTTGTTTGTAATCAGTGTTCCATGTCGTTTGTTTGTATAGGTGTTCTACTTCGTTTGTTTGTATCGGTGTTCTACGTCGCTTTAACTCTTTCGCTGCCAAATTGTGTCGTCTGCAAACTTTGCCGTCTGTTACAAAATTCAATTCTTATCTTTCAACATTTTTGTTTCATAAAATAGTCACAGTAACAAACAGTCTGGATCCTGATGAGACACAGAGTTACTCGCGTCTCATCTGGATCCAAACTGTTGCATAGGTAATTACAGATACGACATTGCCAAGCGAAAGAGTTAAAAAAAAATAAAGCCCCTGATCGGACGACGCATTTCAAAGCACCAGTTGATTTGGATCTATGTCCAAGTGCTCTGTCCTTGAGCATGTATGTGGCCATGTGTGCAATGAGACACACCTGTATGACTGGCTTGACGGACTTATACGTCTTTTCTATACGAGTTATCAGATACAATGGCGTGGGAGATTATATCCGCATGAGGGCGGTGACAAACTGATTTTGTGATACAGTCAGTCATATTGGACAGAAATTAAAACGTCCATATAAAACGATTTTGAAATTCGTATGAGGTATTTTGTTGAAGTGTACGGAGTTTATGAATTTTATTCAGATCAGCAGGTCATGTATGATGTTACGCACGCGTACCTTTACATTACACAGTCAGCCTTATATCGGTACGGTGTACTTATCAGGACGTAGCGCCCAAAGGTTAAAGGCGAATACCAAGAAAAGTGAATGACACATATAAAACCACAGGAAAGGAATGTCACCAATCATTTGCATTACTGTAGTGCACGACAGTCAACTCTGTCTACATAGCCCCACTCAGATGTTGTCTGATTCTGGGAATGTAAGACAGGAGGTGATAACTCAGTGCAGAATGAAATTACACATGTTAACCCTTTCCCTCATATTGACGTCTTTTGACGCCTCTGTAAAAGGTTCTTCTTGAAACCATTGTGATAAATAGAGCAAATGCTCTATTTATCACAATGGTTTCAAAACAGCACAATTTTAAACGTTTCCTTTTTTTCTAGTAAATGTATTGTAGATGTATTCAAAGAGGTTGGATCTTAAAATAGCCTATAGCCTCTATTTATCACAATGGTTTCAAAACAGCACAATTTTAAACGTTTCCTTTTTTTCTAGTAAATGTATTGTAGATGTATTCAAAGAGGTTGGATCTTAAAATAGCCTATGAGGTAATGGGTTAATGAAGTGAATGATGCATGACGGACGCTGTAGGAACTCTTTAGGAGAAATAATAACTAGATGAATATTAATTATAAACTTTCTATTATGGCATTACCCTTGGAAGAAACTGTAAAACCAGATTGTTTGTTATTTCATTAGCAGGTCCTACCATAGCTATCTGAGCTGGGTCTACTCTGTTTGCAAATTAGTAAAAATAAGTCTCTATAAGGTAAATATTTAACATAATTACAGTTGTATTTCATTTTATGTAAATTGATTTTTGCGCTCATCTGGCTCTCACAGTGCTACACATGATGTTTTATATTGAAAGTAACATCGTTTTACGTTTTGTTTACTCAAAAAGACAGGAACATATCTCGGAAGAAGCAGAATATTCTAACGCGTCATTGAATCACGTGACCATGGAATTTTAAATTCTGTTCTATCATTAAATCTATTGATAAGTGCGACGTAACAACAATAGAGAAACTAGAACTAAAAAAAATGCAAGCATATTCCAACTTCCCTACGTCTCTTGGTTTAACCCATTCCCTCATATTGACGACTTTTGACGACTCTGTAGAAGTCACTTTGTGAAACCATTGGAGCAAATACTCTATTTATCACAATGGTTTCAAACTACGAAATTCTAAAATTTTCCTTTTCTCTAATTAATGCTCCTTTTCGGTAGATTTATTAAAAGAGGTTGTATCTAAAAATAGGGTTACGGTAATGGGTTAAGCAGAGGAAGTGCCTCGACTGGGATCACTGTAACTCTTAAAGTTACAGTAAAACCTCTCAATAACGACGATTAAATTATGTTAATTAGTTGGTATTTTGGACAGGTGGTTGCTAAAAGCAAGGTGAAAGTAAAACAGAACGCTCCTATAGGAGCGTTCTGTTTTACTTTCACCTTGCTTTAAGCGCCCACCTGCCTTTAACACAAAATACTTGATGTAATTTAGTGGTCGTTATAGAGAGGTTTTATTGTATTTTCTTTTCTCCTCTGATATCAGTTTTCGGTGCAGACTAAACCGTGAGTCGCCCTATTGTTGTTCACTTTCTATGAGAGCAGACGCAACGTGACGGTCAAGTTAGAGTAGCTCTTTTCTTTTAGTGGACGATCTGGTCAACTAGGGATTCCCATGGTAACCCTCATTTATTCCTTCGAAATGAAACATTTTTCAAGCATCGCGACATCTTGGCTAGTGTCAAAACCATATTTTGACAAAAGTCGATCTTTTCAAATTTCACAAGAAAAGCGATACAATTGCACCTCGATAAATCGAACCTCGGATAAATCGAACTGAATGTTCGGTCCTTACAAATTAATAATACAGAATTGTTCTAAAATGCATCGATCACTGAGCATATCTAGAAACATATGTGACAGCTTAATGCTGGTCTTAAGTAATGCTGAACGCTTCAATGGGAGCTTTCAGCATTACTTTACATCTGCATCAAGCTGTTGAACTTGAGAAATTGTTCAGATTAGATATCGGATGACACGGACTTCTGTTATCTCGAAGTTATTTGTATAGTCTCTTGAAATTCGAGATATCGCAGTTCAGCTGTACTAAAATGCAATGGGATTTAAGCAATTCTACTGCATACCGCTGCCGATCCCTACTCTATTAACTCATTACCTCATAGGCTATTTTTAGATACCTCTTTGAATAAATCTACCGAAAAGGAGCATTAACTAAAGAAAAAGTTAGAATTTTGTAGCTTGAAACCAGTGTGATAAATAGAGCATTTGCTCCTATAGGAGCGATGCTCTATTTATCACAATGGTTTCACAAAATGACCTTTACAGAGTCGTCAATATGAGGGAATGGGTTAACTCTGATCTTGCTATCCGCGGCCTGACTCGCATTTGCTAACAGTTTAGAACCAGATACATTTAAGACGCGGAGATCATCTCTGCGTTTCATCAAGATACATGTAGAGCTGTTTGACACTAGGATAGAACGTTTTCAAAAGTTTGAACGTATCGGAAGAAATTAACCCTTTACTCCATAAAAACGTCTATGTCTTTGCAAACAGAGTAGACCCAGATCAGGCGACTCCTATCGGAGTCCTCTGATCAGGGTCTGCTCTATTTTGCTGATGATATAATATAGATATGTTTCTACAGTTTCTGCTATGGCCAAACAATCCAGTGTCCATGTGCTATTATAATAATTAATCTAATTCATATTTATGACGTAATTATTTCTCACATGTACATAATATTCACGAAGGAAAGAAATTAACCATCACTCCAGATCATAGTTTGAACTAAAACATTGTTTTCAGTAAGATTAACCCATTTAATCATAGATTATTTTAGACCCATCCTCAAATCCCCCTAAACAAATCTACCGAAAATGAGCATTTACTACAGAAAAGGATTTTTTTTAGAATTGTAGATTTGAAACCATCGTGATAAATAGGAGCAACTGCTCAATTTATCGCAATGGTTTCTAAAAGTGATTTTACGGAGGCGTCAATATGAGGGAATGGGTTAAGTGTTAATAGATTGTGGTCACCCAGGCCTCAGTTTGCCTGTTATCTGTGGTTGAGACTCGGACTGACTTACTTGAAAACAGCTAAGGATCGGAACTCCTTGTATTGTTTCTCACGTGATAGAAGGCATGTAACAGTGTGTTATGTCATCGCAATAGGAAGAACAGGGGTCGTAGAAAGTTGTTCATTTCCAAACGCACGTGCATTGCACGTAGGAAAAAGAGGAATTTCGACACAAAATGCATAGCAGAATTCTTTAAAGTCCTTACCGCGTATTTGAACATATTGTACATGTAGCTCATATTTGCAAAATTTCGAGTATAGATCCCGATAAGATGCTGAGTAACGTAGTGAAATTTCAAATTACAGTTTCTGAGTCTAAGTCTCAAATTTAGACTCAAATGCGCGTGGTTCACAAATAACCCTTTTTCTTGTTCTATGTTTATTCCAAATTTCTATACCTAATGAATATTCATGGACAAAATAGTTTCAACGAAATATGGAATGTTGAAACTTGTAGCCACAGAGACAGAGCTTTCAAATTCCATTAACAAACAGAGCAGACCCTGTGTCCTCTCTGGAAATGCTTGAAAACACGTTTATATAAACGAAAGGTTTAAGCAAACGGAACTGTGTTAACAACTGGGTAGGGTCAATAGTATAACCGTCTGATCGGGGTCTGCTCTGTTTGCTTATGATATAACATAGATATGATTCTACAGGTTCTGCCATGCCTAAAACAATATGTGACCATATGTCATTTTAACAATTAACATTTAATTAACATTAACGAGGCCAATATTTCTTACATGAATATTCATGGAGAAAAAGGTTAATAGAGGTTTTCCTTTCGCGTACACATTTGTACATGTACCACTTGGGGGAAACAATCAATACCACTGACGATATACAATAGAACCTGTCTTAACTCATTCCCTCCTAGACTATGTTTAGACACAACATATTTGAATTAATCTACCGAAAAGGAGCATTAACTATTAAAAAGAGGGAATTTTTATAATTGTTTAGTTTTGAAACCATTGTGATAAATAGAGCATTTGCTCCTATGGAGCAAATGCTCTATTTATCACAATGGTTTCAAAATGAACTCTACAGAGGCGCAAAAAGTCGTCAGTAGGCGAGAATGTGTTAAGCAGGCAATTTTTCATTGAAGATATAATCTTACAGGGCAGGTGGTTGCTTAATGCAGGGCAAAAGTGATACAGAAAGCTCCTGCTGGAGCTTTCTGTATCACCTTTTCCCCTGTATTTTTAATGGTCGCTTAAGGCAGTATCTACTGTAAACCCTTATCAAACTATCCCGGATCATTGGCAAACAGTTTGGATTAAAATCAGACGCCGAGTAACTGGGAGTATCATCTGGATCCAAGCTGTTTGACATTCGGTCAATAGTTTCTCAAAGGCTTAATCGAATCGGATGCAGTCCAACTTGAGTCATAACAAACTTTAAGCAGACATTTTTGTTTTGTTTTAGCAGGGATAAGGATTTACTCTTTCGCTGCCAATCTCGCATCTGTGATTACTTATGCAAACAGTTTGGATCCAGATGAGACGCCGAGTAACTCGACGTCTCATCAGGATCCAAATTGTTTGTTACCGTGACTATGTCTTTGAAACAAACATGAAGACATTTGTTTTAAAAATATATGAAAATGGTAGCAGACGACATAGTTAGCAGACGACAGAATTTGGCAGCGAAATGGTTAAGTATTGGCTGAGAAAGTTTATAAAGAGCTCATTTCCGAACGATATAAGAAACAATTAAACTTCTTTTATCATTACCCTGTCATTCTTTATTACTTGATCTCTCAATCTTTAATCCGTTTTCCTTCATATAAATGCCTTTTCACGTCTTTGCAAACAGAGTAAATCCAGATCAGACGGCTCCTGTAGGCAACGTTTAATCAGAGTCTGCTATGCTTGCTTATGGAATCATAATAGATATGGCAGTACACTGTCTACCTATACCAAAACTTAATGTGAACATATGCAATTGTGATTATTCAGCAAATACATATTCATGATTTCATTATGTTTACAGGTACATGTATATAACATGGAAAGGGTTTCACACACTGTGATCGTATTCTTGATAATATACATGTATGAGGACAGTTTGGATCAATATCTCACACCGGGTTACCCCGTATCTCATCAAAATCAAAGATGTGTGACATTTTCGCTATGTGCTTGACAAGACATACATGAAAAACACTTGCAAAAAACCCCAACAGATGATATATTTTGTCACTAAACCGTTGCACAGCTTGCCTAATCTTTCGAATGCTGCATTACCAATCACTGTTAAACAATTTCCTTCATATAAACACCTTTTCACGCATTTGCAAACAGAGTAGACCTAGACCAGACGGCTCCTATAGGAGCCGTCTGATCAGGGCCCGTTCTGTTTGCTAATGGAAATTAATATAGCTGATTATTTATTTTCAAAAATGGCTACAATGTTACACCTTCCATATTTCATTATAACTACATGTATTTTGTCCTTGAATATTCAGTAGGTATTGGAATTTATAGAATAAACATAGAACAGGAAAAGGGTTAACTATACAGTCCGTTCAGTATGAATGGACATACAGTAAACCCCGCTAATGCGACCACCTAAAAGAGGTATAATTTTGGGTGCTACATGCAGGTGGCAGCTTACTGCAGGACAAAAGTAATGCAGAAAGCTACTGGAGGAGCTTTCTGCATTACGTTTGCCCTGTATTAAGCTACCGCCTACTTATAAAAGACACCAAAGTTTATTCATGAAGTGGTCGCATTACAGGGGTTCTACTGTAAATTGCAATAGTATTTTGAATGACAAATATATAGAACATGATCAAAGGACCTCTTGATGAGCCCCTTGACTATGCTGGGTCTACGCTATTTGTATATGCCTAGGTGCATGCATTCGACGTCATTCGTCGCCTATACATGTACTTAAATTATCAGTCGGAAGAGTAACGCCTACTGCCATTTCTTACGGGATTAATTGAAAATCAACACCCACTTTCTTCAAAAGAAAAACAAAAACACGTGCATGTAGATGTAATCTCCGCGAACATCGCTAAAATGCACAATGACAGACAGTGCAGTCGCAGACCATGCAGACTTCGCCTTGAATAAGGTGACGTCTGACTACGGAAATCACTGTTTGTCATCTCAAATCTCATTTTAACAGCATTCTGTGGCAGACATTCTGAAATACTTCACCATTTCGCTGCCAATGGCGAATATGTGATTAATATATGAGCAGTTTGGATACAGATGAGACGCGAACGTGTGCGCGTGAGTGCGCGCGCGTGCGTGTATGTGGGGTTGGGGGCGGAGGGGGGGGGGATGTATGTGTATTGTTTGACACTAGTCTGTATATATATATTTATGTAGTACGTGTATTAGGTGTTTAAAAAATAAATGACCTCGCTGAAAACCTTGCAAGAATGAAAAATATCACCAGAATGACACTTATGAGTGAAAAGGGGTCTTTCCGGAGAAAAGATAACTTAAGAGTCGACAATTACTCAGTAGTGCAAAGAGAAAACCCTTTAGCTGCCAAATTTCTTAGTGATTGACGAGTTCACAGAGAAAATTCACCATTAAAAATAAACTTTAGATTGCTATCATAATTATATTCTGCATCAACTTTTTTGCAAAAATATGACTTAAGTCTAAACAGTTTGAATCCTGGAGATGTCGATTTAATCTGGATTAATTGTTTACCTTTGGTGGAGACAGAGCTAAGGAAGGATGGGTAAAGTTTTTTGAGTGCAGTATTCAAGTATACATGTATTCGATTCAGCTATTGGCCCTATCGGGATTGATTTACGTAGGTAATCCGGATGTGTAACGTTTCTCAAACCTAACCTGCAACAACAACAGTTGTTTGCATAAAGAAAGAAACATTGACTACTTGATCTGGATCTACACTAGTTGCCAAGCGCCAGAAATAGCAGTGATTGGTGGATACATTAAATCCTTTACTTCATGTAAGAAATAATGACATCATCAATATTAATAACCTAATTACTTTATAGTGATATATAAGGGTTATAATTCATAAACAAAGGACGTTTTAGATAATTATGGAATAAATTGTATTATCATATCTATATTAGTTCAGACACAGCAGACCTTAACCAGAAAACCCAGGCAGCAGTTGTCTGATCTGGGTCTACTCTGTTGCAAATGCATTAAAACGCATACATGTCATGAAGGGTAAACAAGTGCATTAGCTTTATTGCGACCAATTGAGGACGGGAAATGGGGGTCTTTTAACCCTTTCCCTCATGCAAACGTGTTTTCACGCATTTGCAAACAGAGTAGACCCAGATCAGACGGCTCCTAGAGGAGCCATCTGATTAGGGTCTGTTCTGTTTGCTAATAGAATTTGATAAATCTGTTTCTCTGCTTTCTAAAATGCCTGCAATGTTCCAAGTTCCATATTTCTTTATAAGTATTTAGTTAATGAATATTCAGTAGGTATTGAAATTTGGAATAAACACAGAACAGGGAAAGGGTTAAAGCAGGCGCCTGTTAACTCTTTCACTGCGAATGTCGCATCTGTAATTTGAATCCAGATGAGGCGTATCATCAGACATCACACCGGCCACGAGGTTATAAATAAAACGTTTTGCTTGAGTCTGAGATCATTCTCAAGTATCTGATTGGTCAGATTCTGAGCTTGCTCAGAATCCAACCAATCAGATACTTGAGAATGATCTCAGACTCAGAAGTTTTATAACCTTGGACCCTGTTTGTTGTTGTGAACATGTTTTTTTTCGAAACAAAAATGAAGAAATGTAAAATGTGAAAATTGCAGCAGACGACAAAGGTTGCAGACGACAAAATGTCATACATAGCCCCAATCCTGTTACATCATAGGCTATTTTTTGACCCAATCTCTTAGAATAAATCTACCGAAAAGGAGCATTTACTAGAGAAAAGAAAAATGTTAGACTTGTGTAGTTTTGAAGCCATTGTGATAAATAGATCATTTGCTCCTATGGGGCAAATGCTCTATTTATCACAATGGTTTCATAAAGTGGCTTTTATAGAGACGTTGAAAGGAGTATGTATGGAGGAAAGGTTTATAACCACTACCCCATAGACACACGTTTAGACACCTTTGCAAACAGTAGACCCAGGTCAGACGGCTCCTGTAAGGTCTGCTATGTTTGCTTATGTAATAACATATATTTGAATTTCTACAGTTTCTGTAATGGTGCAATTTCCCTTGTCCATGTTGTCATACTAAATATTCTGATAATTATTATTCATATTATCATAATTTTCTGATATAAATATTCATGGAATAAAGTGTTAAAGTGCTAATAGTTTTTAGAGCAAGTACGTGCATCAACAAGCACGTGCATCAGCAAGTGCATGCACATGTGATACAAACGTTTAGAAAAAAAACTGTACTTCCCAGAAATAAAAAAACAATACAAAATTTTCCTGTTTTCTCGCACCTTTAGCAAATAAAAATGTTTATTATCTAATCTTCACTTGAACAAAGTGTTTATAATTCGTTGAATTCAATCGGTGCTAACCCATTTAACTATCTATATCTTGATAAACTAGTCCAATCAAATTTATGTTATTTGTCACATGTATCAGTTCTGTATAATGAATTTTATCGGTACTTGGATTTTTTGACCAACCTTTAAACCTTACATGGAATATGACGCATTAAATGACCACCCTTTGATTTGATTGGTCGATGTTTTGCACCAGTTGACGTACATGTGTATATGTGCACGCTATATTGCAGCTGCACCCATTCATTGCTGCATATACAGTAACCCCCTCTAACACGGTAACTTTATGAATATGCTTATGCCTCTCTGATAGCACGTGGCTGTTTAACCCATTCCCTCATATTGACGACTTTTGACGACTCTGTTAAAGTCACTTTGTGAAATCATTGTGATAAAATAGAGCATTTGCTCCTATAGGAGCAAATGCTCTATTTATCACAATGGTTTCAAATTACAAAATTCTAAAATTTTCCTTTTCTCTGGTTAATGCTCCTTTTCGGTAGATTTATTTAAAGAGGTAAGACCTAAAATAGCTTATGAGGTAATGGGTTAATGATGGTGGGTGTTCATTAACGTCCGTTTCTGCTCACAATCGGCTAATTAGACGCCCCAGTGAGAGAGGGGGAGCGGAGATTGGGTGGGCAAATACTTTTGTAAATTCAAATAAACAGACAACAATGATAAACAACAAAAACTATGGTGATGACGTTTTGTTATTCAAACTTAATTGCAGACTTCAACAAATATCCCACGCTCAACACCCCAACCTGCGTGACAAGTTCAAAGACGTGCGCAACTATGCACGGTTATCACACTATATTAACAGATCGCGTGCGTTCCATAGGGGGATCTTACATGAGTGTTCACTATAAGTTGTTTTTATGAAACGAGTTTACTATTATATTATGGCACGAGCTTTAGCGAGTGTAATATTGCTTATATTAAACGGGTGTTCATGAAAACAATTTGTAATGAACAGGAATGTAAGATTCTTTTTACCACATAACCCTTAAAATGTGCCTGAGAGAAAGTGAAACAGACTATCTGACGGCTGTTTAACTCATTACCTCCTAGGATATTTCCTCTAAGAGCAGTCTGATCTGGATCTATTCTGTTTGTAAAGGCGTAGAAAGGCGTAATTATGGAGCAAAGGGTTAAAAGGAGTATCGCCATGAAATAAATCTGTAAGGTTTTTTTTTCAGTTCGGATAGCAAAGTTTCAGAAGAATTTTACATCTTATGTATATGTAACCCAAATTAATGTCAGCTCAAACTGTTTTTTGTAAAAATAAAGTAAAGTGGCAAAGCCAGTGTCAAATCCAGTGTCAAATCCATTTCAAATCCAATGTCAACAGTTTGGATCCTGTTGAGTATCTCAAATAACTCGGCGTCCCATATGGGTACAAGCTGTTTGTAAATGTCGGTAAGGTGCCGATGGGCAGGATACGAAATCAGTTTACTACTTGAATTAATTTGCTCCAACTACTGTCAGCTTCATTACACCAAAGCATCAATCTACTGTCATATAGTACAAACTAGTTCACTTTACTACTTGAATTCGTTTGCTCCAACTACCGTCAGCTTCATTACCAAGCATCAATCTAGAGGCATATACATGTAGTACAACCGAAGTAAATCGACCACTTTACGAATACAAATAAAAAGATGCAGGACAACTGTAATACAGAAGGCTCCTGTAGGAGCTTTCTGCATAATTTTCATCCAGCATTAAGCTACAACCTGCCTTTAAACCCCAAAATTAGACCTGTGTTCGATGGTCACTTCCGAGGATATTTTACTGTCTTTTTTAAAATCAAGATTTAGATTTAGATCTACCCCCCCCCCAAAAAAAAAAAAAAAAACAACAAAAAAAACACAAAAAAACCCAACCCAAACAACAAACAACAACAACAAAACAAAACAACAACAACAAAAAACCCAAAATAATAATAAAAAACAACAACAGTATTGACCAAAAGTGAGGTGTAAGTTTGGAGTCTTCTCATTTTAAAGATACAATACAATATACAATGCAATATCGATAGCATCCAAAGGACTAACACTGGACGGTAATAAACATGTTATTGACACAATGCACTTCCGATTGCAGCTTGCGTATATGCACAGTTACGTATGTGCATATCGCTAAGTGGTGTTTATGTCGTAACTGATTCGCTAGAAAATAACAAATTAATTCAAACGAGGAAATTATTAATTGTGGTTTTAACCCTTTACTGCAAAGATACGCAGACGGTCGTATGTCAGGCGGCCGTCTGATCAGGATCTGCCCTGTTTGCTTATTAAAGAAATTACTTTACATTTTCTGCCAGACCAAACATGAATGTGCCTAGATGCCATTGTAATAAAAAAAGTAATCTAATATTTATGCTGTCATTTCTTACATGAATTTTCACTAAAATACGTATTATTATCGATCTTTAAGACAGGTGGCAGCTTAATGCATGGTGAAAGTCATGCAGAAAGCTCCTAGAGGAGCCTAAAAGGGTCTAAATTCTTCTATACCGAAAATTCGAATAGTCGAGGTTTTACTGTATCTATATCTCACTGTCTTCGCTATCTCTTCTGTCTCTCCACACTTCATCTCTATATATATCTCTTCTCCGTCTATCCCCCCCTCTCTCTCTCTCTCGCTCACTCTCTCCCATTCCCTCTTCTTTATTCCCTACCACCTCTGCAGTTTTAAATCTCTATATTACCCCTTTCCAATTATCTCTGTGCACTCATATATTTACATGCCCTTCTGTCTTGATCTTTCCACATCACTGTCTATCTCTCCCTAGTCTCTCTCTACATGTACCTCTGTCATTCTCATTATATCTCTTGTTTCCATTTACACATGTGCTTCCACTTTCTCCTGTCTGACTGAGTGTCTCCCGATCTCCACCACCTCCTCCCTGTGTGTCTCTGTCTCTCTTTGTCCTGTATTTCTGTCTCGTTTGTCTCTCTGGATCTGTCTCTCTGTTTCTGTTTTTTCTCTCTCCATCGCCATATTTCTCCCTGTCTCTATTTCCCTACTATTATCTCACTGTAAATTATCATAATCTACAACAGAATAGAACAATTACAGTTTAACCCTTTACCTTTCCTTAATGTAAGCGCATTTTGACGCATCTGCAAACAGAGTAGACCCAGATCAGACGGTTCCTATAGGAGCCGTCTGATCAGGGCCTGCTCTGTTTGCTTATGGTGTAATATAGGTCTGATTCTACAGCTTCTGCCTGAGCCAAAATGTCCTTGGTTCATATGCCACAATAAACAAAATCTTAATTAATATTCATTACGTCATTACTATCTACATGAATATTAATCAGGGAAAGGGTTAATGATTATTCGTGTAATAAAATAATTTTATGAATATTTTAGATGAATTTTCAAAATGACATTATGGCCAAGGGCATGTTTGACCATGGCAGAACTTGTAGACTCAAATCAATATTATTATAAGCAAACAGCAGATCCCGCTTAAACAACAAGGCCTGTTTGATTTTCTCTATTTGCGATGGCATTGCCGGGCGTATTTATACTATAAAGGCTAATTAATGATACACCATATTACATATCCCTTATTACTCGTTTACTTCATGAATATTCATGCATGAAATAATGACTTCATGCATATTAAATAGCTGTACGTTCTAAATAATACAAACCCACGCACGCACACACACACATGTTACCAAGACAGAAAGTGTATAATTATATTTATATTATGTCATAAGCAGAGAATACCCTGACCAGAGGTTCCTGATCTTGGTCTAATCTGCTTGCAAATATGTATGTGTAGAAAATCTTATTTCTGGAGTAAAGGGTTAACCCTGATCAGTCTGTAACAAACTGTCAGCTCAAACTTCGATCTGGATCAATTTATTTCTGGCGAGTTCAATTTTGGAAACCTATTGTGCGAGTGTCACACGGTAAATTTCTTGAAAATATAAGTACAGTAAAACCTCTCTATAACGGTCACTAAATTGTGTTAATTAGTTGGTATTTAGGGAAGGTGGCTGCTTAAAGCAAGGTGAAAGTAAAACAGAACGCTTCTATAGGAGCGTTCTGTTTTTCTTACACCTTGCTTTAAGCAGCCACCTGCCCTAAACTAATTAAAACAATTTAGTGGGGCATGTGTTTTACTTTCACATTGCTTTAAGCAGCCACCTTCCCTAAATACCAACTAATTAACACAATTTAGTGGCCGTTATAGAGAGGTTTTACTATATATTTCGCAAGACACGTGAAATGATGTAATTTGAAACAATTTGTAATTTGTAATTTTGCAATTTTACAAACATGGGCGGGGTTTTATTGGTAAAATTCACGGTAAGAAAACCCCCACGCACAAAAACAAACAAACAACTATCTATCTGCCATCACAATCAGTTTGGTTTCTGTTTTGAAATGTCCCAGTAAATTGTCCTTTTACACACATCAGCTGTAAAACAAATATTATGTCTGCTCAAAGTCTGATCTTAAGCGATTTCTACTTCTATCCACTTCGTTCAAGCTTTTGAGAAACTACTGACTGTGTGTCAAACAGCCTGAATGCCGAGGATGTCCGAATTACTCGGTGTCTCATTTTGGGTCCCAGCTGTCTGCAAATGCAGGTCGTGTTAGCATAAGGATAAAAATGCACTTTCTCAGAAATAAGAAGATTACGCATCGTTGTACTATTGTTCGACTTTGCCAATAATACACTAACAATTACTGACGCGGAAGGAAAATTGCGGAAGCGTCTTTCTATTCAACCATTTTCCTGCTAGAAACGGATTTTCACGTTTTTTCCCCACGCCTTTGCAATCAGAGTAGATCCTGATAAAACGGCTCATGTAGGACGTGTTTTAGCCATGACAGAAACTGCAGACTCCGGTCTGTAGAACTACATAAGCAAACAGTGCAGACCCTGATCAGACGGCTCCTGTAGGAGCCGTCTGATCAGGGTCTGCACTGTTTGCTTATGAAATAGTATAATTATATCCGACTCTACAATTTCTGTCTAAGCCTAACTTTCCTGTATTCATGTACATGTATACGCTAGTACATGTATATAAATTCAGCTAACTAATATTCACGATGTCATTAGTTCGTACTTGAATATTCATTAGGGTAAAGTTTTACCGGTAGTTTGTATTTCTGATTATTTTTTTTTTTAGCTAGACTTTTGGACGTGTTGCTAAGTTACTAAATTCCTCCTACATTAGACCGCTTATACAGCAATTGCGGTTGGTGGTACAGATCAGACACCGAGCGATGGCTTAACCCTTTCGGCGCCAAATTTCTAATTGTCGTCTGCAATCCAAGTTTGTTAAAACATTCAGTAAAATAAGGAAATGAGATAAATAAATGCAAGTTTCAAAGGAATAAAGCACATATATAGAACTAGAGATTGAGACAAATAGTGAAGTCCCTGATCATACGCCGGCTTGAAAAGGCGGCGTCTGATCTGGGACTGCACTATTTGTCGTGGTGCATTTACGCGACTGTGGCGGTGAAAGGGTTAATGTCTCACTCCATCACTGATGTAACTTTAGTACATGAATTATAAACAAGAGCCGCGTGCGGCGCCAACGCTCGTCTGATTTAGTGTTTGTCCAGCTAAATTAAAAAATAAATAAAGGGTCATAACTCCAAATTTCTGAAATCAAGAGTTATCGTTCTTATGTAGGGGCCTTCTCTTCAATGAGATCTACTAACCTATGAACTTTCATGTTAATACCTCATACTTTTCGAGTTATGAGCTACATTGAGGAGGTTTTTGCACAATGGCGACAAGCCAACGCCCCAGTGATCACAATAACTTGACTAATAATGCCATTTACAGCAAACCCAACCTAAACCGAAATTTGTAATAAAGATGAATGTATATGTTTTTAGTTTGGTGGCTGCTTAATGCAGTGTGAGAGTCATACAGAAAGTTTCTTTTGGGAGCTTTCTGTATAACTTTCACCCTACATTAAGCTGCCACCCGTCTTAACCCTTCTCTTGCTGAATTTTAAAAAATCATTTCTTCTTCTTTACCCACGCCCTGTTGTATAATTAGATATATCTTCATTGTGTACAAGTATTTCGCTGTGCAATCACTGCTGTGGAGTGCACTGGTTGCACAATCAATTTGTAAATAGTGCAGACCCTGATGAGACAGCTCCTGCAGGAGCTGTCTCATCTGGGTCTTCACTATTTACAAGTAGGTATATTGATGTGAATAGCAAGCGAAGGGTTAAGACCGGCATTGATACTAATTTGAACGTCTAGGGAGGAGAGGTTTCACTGTTCTACAAATAAGCTGTCCTGTGATAAATCCTACATCAGTCCATAATCTGCAAACAGTCTGGATCAAGATATCTCGTATGATCCATGCTGTTTGACACCCAGTCAAAAGTTTCTCAAAAGCGTTCAAGTAACACAGATTTGAGTTTAATAGATAACGATCTACTTCTAGTGGTCTCGCTAGCCTTGATTTTCACCGAGTCCCAGGGATTCAGTGCCCTTGAAAAACTAGAGTCCCAATGAATCTCAGTTGAATCCCAGTTATTTCTTACATTTAAAATGCAGGATCTCTCCCGAGACGAATCTAAAGAGTGGTCACAACATAGGGTTTGGTGGAGAAATAAAGAAGTTATTATTGAATATGTTTTAAGTTACGCTTCTATCTTGACCCTTGTGTATGTGTTAACCCTTTACTCCGTAAATACGCCTTTCTACGCCTTTGCAAACAGAGCAGAGCCTGATCAGACGGTTCCTATGATCAGGGTCTGCTCTGTTTGCTTATAAATAAATTGGACATGATTCTACAGTTTCTGTCATGGTAAAAACATCATTTGTTCATAATGCCATTATAACAAGAGTGTGTTTGTGAAACACTTATGCCATCCGACCTTTGACCCAGATGGATGACCTTGGCCTTTGACCTATGGACCAGGGAGTTGAACGCGCTAAATCGTCTTTGCGTGGTGAACATTTGTGCCATGTTATTTTGAAATCCATTCACAGATAAAGAAAAGTTATAGAAGGGACAAGAAATTTGGGTAAATTAATATTCATATATTCATTAGACTCTATTTATACATATTTCATGGAGTAAAAGGTAAAAAAAAACCTCACCAGGCTGGCTAATGCAAGACTTAAAATATATTTCCAGCGGCTGATTACGCTTCCTGTGTATACATAATGATCCAGCGACCTTTCTTTTTCAGCTGCAGTATAGAGAAATACAATGGATCGGGTTTCCAAGAAAAGTCGATTGACTCTTGTCACTTCCTGGAACGTGGTTGTTACAATTCCAGGAAATGCCATTGCTGCTATCGATCTAATCAGTATTGGGTTCTTCAAGTCAATGAAATCTTAGTTGGCTGAGTATATGTTTTACAATTGCCGTCTGTCTTAGTTCCAAATTTTGTCGTCAGCTAAAGTTCCAAATTTTGTCGTCTGCTTAGTTCTAAATTGTGTCGTCTGGTTAAGTTCTGAATTGTGTCGTCTACGTAGCTTCGAATTTCGGTTCCGAATTGTGTCGTCTGCTAAGAGGCGAATATTCATGTACGGGATTATGTTTTTTATGAAGGAATGCGAAGACATGATATTTTGGTCATGACAGAAACCAAACAATCAGATCACTATACAGTGAAAATTCGATTATTCGAACAATCCAATACGTACCATTACATATTTAACACAGGTGGCAGCTTAATACAAGAGCTCTAGGAGCTTTCTGCATGACTTTCACCTTGCATTAAGCAGCCACCTGCCTTTAAAGACAAATTCCTCATTACTTAAGTTATCGTGTCCATCGTATTTCTGTAGCCAGTTTAACCCAGTTAAAAAACATGACTGCTAAACTTCCCCATCTGTTACATAATTCTGAATTATTTCTAATTCTAATTTGTCTACATCCGCTTAAGAAACTATTTCAAACTGCTTTGATCCTGATGATAAACCGCGTTACTCGGCGTCTCATCTGGACCCATGCGTGTTTGTTCTCCAAATACGAATCAGGTCGAGCTTAGACGGTTAACCCTTTCCCTGTTCTGTATTTAGGCCAAATTCCAATACCTACTGAATATTCATTAAATAAAGAAATATGGAAGGTGGAACATTGTAGACATTTTAGAAAGTACAGAAACAGATCTATCAAATTCTATTAGCAAACAGAGCAGACCCTGATCAGACGGCTCCTCTAGGAGCCGTCTGATATCGGTCTACTCTGTTTGCAAATGCGTGAAAACACGTTTTATATGAGGGAAAGGGTTAAGGACAAGAGCCACCAGCCCGCGTGCGTTTAGATTACGCTAACGTTATTTTAACCCTTTCCCTGTTCTATATTTATTCCAGACTATGCCTACTTAGTATTCACGGATAGAATAGCTGTAATGAAAAATGGAAGTTGACACACTGTAGCCATTTTTAGAAAGTAAAGAAACAGATCTATCAATTTCACTTATCAAACAGAGCAGACCCATATCAGATTGCTCATATAGGAGTCGTCTGATCTGGGTCTACCCTGTTTGCAACTGCGTGAAAAAACGTTTATATGAAAGAAATATTTAATTCTTTGCACGCTAGCGGCGACACTGTGATTACCTATGCAAACAGTTTGGATCCAGATGAGACGCCGCATAATGCGGCGTCTCATCAGGATCCAAACTGTTTGTCATCTTGATCATATTTCTGCAAAGAAATTAGAGAAAAGTTATTTTAAGAATTGAAGCAGACGGCAATTGTTGCAGACGAAAAGTTACGTAGCGTGCAAATATTTGCACAAACTGGTTGGGTATGATGTCCTATCAGGATCAAAACTGATTGATACGCTGTTCAATAATGACGGAAGGGGAAAAATAAAATTCTTTAACGCCTGACCTGATAGACACGCCGCCTGTAGCCTTTGCAAACAGAGTAGATCCAGATCAGATGACTCCTGTTGGAGCCATCTGATCAGGGTCTGCTCTTTTGGTTATGGACCTACAGTAAAAAAAAACCCTCGATACTACGAAGTTTTTCAGGATCATTAACAAAATTGCTTGGCACATTGAATAAAATTCTCACTTGTTGATATTGTTTTTGTAAGCCGGTACGGTAAAGCCTCTCTATTGCGACCACATAATTACTTAGCACAGGTATCTGTGAAAGCATGTGGTTGCTTAATACAGTGCAGAAGTAATGTAGAAAGTGCATATGGGAGTTGTCTTGCATAATGCTACCATCTGCTTTAAAAATCAAAATTTATACTTCTTTTGAGTGGTCGTACTAGCGAGACTTTACTGCGTTGTGCTACGGCGCGGAGTTTCTGTCTGTCCGCTATCTGTACCTTTTGCTATACATGAAGCTATTTCGAAGCAAATTTGATATCTCAAACTTCACGGGACCATACAAATTACTTCGAGATAACAGAGGTTCGAGTCATCCGATTTCTAATCTGAACAATTTCTCAAGTCCACAGCTTAATGCAGGTCTAAAGTAATGCTGAAAACTCCTGTAGGAGCTTTCAGCATTACTTTAAACATGCATTAATCTGTCACATGTATTTCTAGATATGCGTAGTGATAAGCTTTAAGAAAAAGTCTGTCTTGTATATTTTTAAAGGACATAACAAGTAGTTACTATTGCCCATTACCGATTTATCCGCTTTTCTGGTCTCTGTTTTCCACTCTTTAACTTTGGTGTGCATGAAATGCTTTTAAAATACAGTAGAACCCCTCTAATGCGACCACTTAATAAATAAACATGGCTGTCGTTATAAGCAGGTGGTTGATTAATGCAGGACAAAAGTAATGCAGAAAGCTCCTCTAGGAGCTTTCTGCATTACTTTTGTTCTGCATTAAGCTACCACCTGCCTATACCACCCATAATTATACCTCGTTTAGGTGGTCGCATTAGCGGGGTTTTACTGTAATTGGCAATAAATGACAGCATAGTAGGCAATGCGTTTCATAAATGAATAAAAAAACCCAGTCAGTGTCCGTTACTGAATTATCTCCCCTTTTCTGAATTATGTTAGCAAAATCCCTCCCGCTCTATTTATCACAATGGTTTCACAAAGTGACTTTTACAGAAGCGTCAAAAGGCGTCAATATGCGGGACTGGGTTATATAACAGAGATCATTTCCTGTACAGACCTAATCTCAAAAGTACCGATTCCAAGAAATCAGATCTTAAATGGAAGTCCATTGGATATTCCTAGAATGTATTCTCTGGAGAGTTCAGCACAAATACTCTTAAAGAAACTGACTCCATGAATATCCATGTCAGGGACAATGGCTGTACAAATATTAATTTTAATTAGCTGACTTTTTATAATGGCACCAGAAAAAAATGGATTGTTTAGCATGGAACAAACTTAAAATGTAAAATATATCTTTGTTACTTCATAAGCAAACAGAGCAGACCCAGACCAGACGGCTGCTTTTTAAATGTTCTATGTCATGATGTGACAAAACACTGAGCTATTTACCACTATAAAGACCCTTTCAATGCTGAATTTTTAAATGGACTATTCCAAAATTCCGATAGGTCAGGCTTACCGTGAAAATTCGGGAGTTTTCAAAGAAAACTGGAAAACTGACTCAGTCGGAGAGGGCCCTGCGTAACTATGATCTTTTGTTGAATATGGCATTTTTGATAAATCAAGGGCAGATAACTCTAAACACGGTGATCTCATTCAACCCCAAAACATTTTCCTCTGATGATACTAAGCATATGCCCATAATATGAAACCAATGTGTGAAGTACTCTTGGAGTTATCAGTCGTTCTGTTTTACTTTCACCTTGCTTTAAGCAGTCACCTGTCCTAAATACAAACTAATTAACACATTTTAGTGGCCGATATAGTGAGGTTTTACCTGTACATGTATTTACATGTACAGTAAAAACTCGATTATTCGAAGACTCAGACACGTACCATCTTTTATCTTTAACACACGTGGCAGCTTAATGCAGGATGAAAGTCATGCAGAAAACTCCTCTAGGAGCTTTTTGCATGACTTTCATCTTGCATTAAGCAGCCATGTGCCTACAATAAACATAACTTCTTCAATACTAGAATTTCGTAGTATCGAGATCTCACTGTATTATCCATAGTTTCAGTATTTCTAAAATGAATATTCAAAGGTTAAATTCCTTTGTTTGGCCGCTGTAGGCTGGTTATATACGGCAAAACCTCTCCATAACGGCCACTAAATTACCTTTTGGAACTAGCATAGAAACAAGTATTTTGTGTTATAAGGCAGGTGGCTGCTTAAAGCAAGGTGAAAGTAAAACAGAACGCTCCTATAGGAGCGTTCTGTTTTACTTTCACCTCGCTTTAAGCAGCCACCTGCCCTAAATACCAACTAATTAACACAATTAAGTGGCCGTTATAGAGAGGTTTTACTGTACAATGATCGATTGGGTTTTACTTTCCTTGACCCATTACCTCATGAATATTCATGGAAGGAATAATAACAAGAATATTTATTAACTGAATATTGGAAAATGGTATATGAACACATATGAAACAAGAGCCGCGTGCGGTGCCAACGCTCGTCTGATTTGGTGCTTGTCCAGCTCAATTAAAACCTTTTTAGGGGGAAAATAAAGGGCCATAACTCCAAAATTTTGAAATCAAGCGGTATGGTTCTAATGTAGGGGCCTTCCCTTCAATTAGATCTACCCACCTATAAAGTTTCATGTTGATACCTCTTATATTTTTCGAGTAATGAGCTACATTAAAATGTTGCACGCCGACGACAAATTCATAAATTATACAACTACAACTACGACCCAGTGACTACGACCCAATAGTTCGACATTTCATCGAAACAGATAAGCTAAAAATGCGTCTGTATCACACAGATAACATTGTCGTCTGCTAAAACATGACGCCTAGTCCGCTTCAATGGCCACCGTATTTTTCCTTCCATTTCTTAGAAAATTCTTTGGGAAACAAACGAATTATTCGGTAACTCGTCTGGAACCAAATAAAGCGCAGTTGTTTGGAAATGAGGTATTTTACAGTATTTCTTAGTGCATGTATACCACGAGCACTTAATGATCTTTCTCGGCTATTGTGGCGTAACATATAAACCTAAACATTTCTTGGAAATGTTCGAGTGAACAGGTGCAGGTATCAAACGGACCACTTAGAAAACAAACATACCACTCAGAATACAGATTTATAAAACGCTACTGTGGTCATCACTTTGGCCCTTATCCTGTCAAAAATAGGAGCCGGCTGATCTGTGTCTATTCTGTTTGGAGATGCGTGAAAACAGTTTATATCAGGGAAAGAGTTAAATATGTTTCAGTAAAAACTCGATACTACGAACTTTTAATGAAAAAAATATGTATTTGTAGACAGGTGACCGCTTAATGCAGGGTGAAAGTCATGCAGAAAGCCCCAACATGAACTTTCTGTATGACTCATCCTGCATTAAGCTTTAGGAGCTTTTTCCATTACCTTTGTCCTACTTTTATCAACCACCTGCTGTTATAGACCCCAGTATTTCACGATATGGTCGTTATAGACAGGCTCTGCCGTTTGCATCGCCAGGTAAAGGCGCTTACAGTAAAACCTCTCTATAACGGCCACTAAATTACATAAAGTAGTTTGTGTGTTAAAGGCAGGTGGTTGCTTAAAGCAAGATGAAAGTAAAACAGAACGCTCCTATAGGAGCGTTCTGTTTTACTTTCACCTTGCCTTAAGCAGCCACCTGTCCTAAATACCAACTAATTGAGACAATATAGTGGCCGTTATAGAGAGGTTTTACTGTATATCCCCCTGTCATATAAACTTGAATGATTATAATTATACCCTCTAGTTTGCTGTTGGGGGGGGGGGGGGGGGGATTTTGTGGCGTTTTTTGCCAACCGTTTGCATTCAGATGAGAAGTCGTGCGACTCGACGTCTCATCAGGATCCAAACTATTTGGCATGTTGATTATGTTTTGGATAAGAACTGGATGAAAATATCCAATTTGAAACTCGAAGCAGACAATAGTCTAAGCAGACGAATTTTTATTTTGGCGGTGAAATTCCTAGAAATCTATCTCATCGGATATGTTTGGAACGTCTATTTTTGTGCTGATTTTTCCGGTCAGGTCAACCTGTGCGTATAAATAGCGACACAACATAATCCGCACCACGTGGTTCAGACCTGACAACCGGTAGAATGCGTCTCCGTGATAAGGAATACAATAAAACCTCTCTATTGCAACCACATTACGAATTAACAATGTGTTTAACCATTTACTCTATGAATATTCATGCAAGAATTTATGACATCATGCATATTAAATTATTAATTAGATTAATTGTTATATAATAGTACATGAACACAGGAATTTTGGATATGTCAAAACATGTAGAATGATATCTATATTATATACAAACAGAGCAGACCCTGATCAGACGGCTCCTACATGAGCCGTCTGCTCTGTTTCTACTCTGTTTGCAAAGGCGTAGAAAGGCATCTTTATGGAGTTAATGGTCAAAGGCGGATGGCTGCATACTGTAGAACAAAAGTAATGCAGAAAGTTCCTATGGGAGAATTCAGCATTACTTTTGCTAGAGCATTAAGCCACCACCTGTCTTACAAACCAGAATTAGACATCTAATGGAGGGCCGTTATAAGGCGGTTTAATTGCATATTAAAATGTCAGAAATGAAACTAAGCCAAGAAAACGCAAATCAAATCTTTGAAACACGCATCTACGGACGAATTGATATATCATAGAATGCCATTGAACTTTTCTTAGGCGACAAGTTGCAGTCGGTATGTAAAGCGTGTTATCTTGGTCCAAGATGCCCACTTAACTTAGTCGGACAGCAAGTTAACAACCGTTGCGTATTTGAAGATTTGCAGCAGAATATCGGTGAATTATGCGTCGCAAATAACGCGTCGTATGTAAAATATAAACCACCGACATACTGCAGCAAAGCTTCAGATACGCAACGGTTATCCCATAAGTGGGATACCCCTTAATCCCTTCCTTCCCTGATCTATATTTATTTCAAATTCCAATATCGACTGAATATTCATGGGTGAAATGGTTTTAACGAAATATAGAAGGTAGAACTGTGTAGCCATTTTAGAAAGTAAAGAAACACAAATATTTTAAAATATCTTAGCAAACAGGTCAGACCCTGATCAGACGGCTCCTATGGGAGCGGTCTGATCTGGATCTACTCTGTTTGCAAATGCGTGAAAACTCGTTTATATGAAGGAAAGGGCTAATGTTGGATCAGGTACAAACTTTTACGTGTACAAGTACAGTCAAACCCCTCTAATGCAACCACTTAATGAACAAACATGGCTGTCTTCATAAGCAGATGGTTGCTTAATGCAGGACGAAAGTTATGCAGAATGCTCCTATAGGAGCTTTCTGCATAACTTTCGTCCTGCATTAAGCTACCACCTGCCTTTGCCATTGTGAATGTCCCGTTTTGGTGGTCGCATTAGAGGGGTTTTACTGTTCAGTAAAATTCTCTAAAATCCCGCAGATGTGACCACCAAAACGGGATTTTATTCTGGGTCGGTCGCAGGGGTAGGGTGTAGCTTAATGCTGAACGGAAGTTACAGTTGAACTTCGATTTCTCGAAATTCAAGGGACCACACAAATTTGCATTTGAAATATTTTAAAACCCGACAGTTTATTAATCCCTTTCCTCGTATATACAAATGTATTAAGTATTTTGGCTGGGCTAATAAACGAATACATTTTGTACTGTATTTGCTATGGAAGTGTTTCAAGTGAACGTTTTCTCTGCTGAGCTTTCTATATACATGTACATGCCAACGGGCAAAACGAGTGTACTGGTATTTGCAAACGGGGTAGACCAAGATCAGAGAGCTCCTAGAGGAGCCCTATGATCAGGGTATACACTGCTTATCATTCCAAATCCTCCAGTAAATTTAATCATTTAACATTGAGCCTGCTGCGGGCGGATGAGTGATTACACTTGCAAACAGTTTGGATCCAGATGAGACGCCGAGTTACTCGGCGTCTCATTAGGATCCAAACTGTTTGATACTCTGACCGTGCTGTTGAAAGGAAATGTCAGATAAATCAACTGTGACAACTGAAATCGATGACGTTTTCTACAAATAAAATTTGCTCAGCAGGCTAAAGGTTAACAATACTGAATTGACTCTATAGTTAACCATTGATGGGTTATTGAACTTTACAAATTCAACATTCAAAGGTTTAAAGGCTCAGTCTTTATCTACAATACGGTTACAAGTATTGTTTTTATGATTTTTGATTGTGATCGAATAACAATGTGTTATTTCTCATACTGAGCATATTTAGTCTGCTTAATTCTATACGCCTTTGCAAACGGAGTAGACCCAGATCAGACGACTCCTATAGGGTCTGCTCTGTTTGCTTGTGAAAAAATATAGATGTGATTTTACAGTTTCTGCCATTGCAAAAAAACATCCCGTGTCTCTGTACTGTTATAACAAATTAATCTAATTAATATTCAAGGGGTCATTATTTCTTCCATTAATATTCATGGAGGAAAGGGTTAAACTTTGATCTGTTAACATTTTATTTACATCCGATTCGGTCCATTTGTTTTTAGAAACTATAGGTCAAGTGTCAAACAGCTTGGATTCTAATGAGACGCCGAGTGACTCGGCAACTCATCAGGGCCAAAACTGCGATGAGCATGGAAGGGTTACTAAAGATGATATGCCACAACGCAGTTAGAGTTACCAATACTTGGAATTCGTTTAACCCTTTCGGCGCCAAATTTCTAATTGTCGTCTGCAAACTAATTTTGTTCAGTCATTCGGGAAAATAAGGAAATGATATAAATAAATGCAAATTTCAAAGGAATGAAGCACAGAGTTTGAGACAAAAAGTGAAGTCCCTGATCAGACGCCGCCTTGAAAAGGCGGCGTCTGATCTTGGACTGCACTATTTGTCGTGGTGCATTTTTACGACATTGGCGGTGAAAGGGTTAAGCACCCAAAGTGTACAGTAAATCCTATCTGCAATGGCTAAATAGTAAATGGCGCAATTCTGCATTTTTAAGGCAGGCTGTAGCTTAATGTATTTACAAGCATTTACAGTGCTCCCTCTCTACAACGAAACCCTTTGGGATATGAAGATTGTATGTGTTGTTCAGAAGGAGTTATTATAGGGAGGGAAAATCAAACATAATTAGCTTGTTTGCAAATCCCCAGATTAGGTGTTTTTCGAGAACTAAAACCGTTATGCCTCAATCAAACCCTATGTTGTGATCACTCTTTCGAATCGTCACAAAGTGACGATTCTAAAGAGTGGTCACAACATAGGGTTTGATGGAGGCATAAAGAAAATACGATGGAAAAAGTTGTTTCTGGAGCCTTGTTGTTTCGGAAACAGTGACATGCGTTGTTGTAAGGAGGGAGTCGTTATTGAGAGGGCCGTTGTAGGGAGGGAGCACTGTACTGCATTACCTTTATTCCAGTTTAAACGTGTATCCTTCTTTCAAAGACACCAGTGATTAATTATTACGTGGAGACTTGTATAACGTCAAAAGCCTTGATAATCCGAAATCTTAGCAAAGAAAGATCTTAGAAAGAACAATCGAGAACTTTTTATGCAGACGATTGTTTAATTAATATTAAAAGTCATGCAGAAGGTTTTCAGCTTGCATTTGACTGCCACTTGTTATAAAGACTGTTATTGATACTTACTTAATCGTTCGTATTAGCGACATGTTACTGTATAGAGCGAAGAGCGGATCTTCAAAGAATGTGTATAATACGAACATGTAATTCAATCAATCTTTAGCTTGCTGTGGAATATTCATTTAACTCATTCCCACTAGACTATTTTTAGATCCAACCTCTTTGAACTAATCCACCGAAAAGGTGATTTCAGAATTGTGTAGTTTTGAAACCATTGTGATAAATAGAGCATTTGCTCCAATGGAGCAAATGCTCTATTTATTACGATGGTTTCAAAGAATGAATTTACAGAGGCACAAAAAGGCGTCAGTATGAGAGAATGGGTTAAGAAATCAGAATCAGATCTATACGAGTTCCTAGGCAACCAGAGCAGACCCTAATCAGATGGCTCCTACAGGAACCATCTAAACAGGATCTACTCTGTTTGCAAAGGTGTGAAAATGCGTCACTGTGAGAGAAAGAGAACACTTCCCAGTCTGTGAAATATGACAAAGGCACATATACATGTAGCATGCTGAAGGTCAATTCCATGAACTGCAAGTAGACCTCCAATCTTAGAATACGACATGCGCATGTGACTTTTTTTCTGCGAAATCCAGTTATAATCGTGCCATAGCTTAACCCTTTACCAAATAAATATTCATGTAAGAAATAATAACACCATGAATATTTATTCGCTGAATTTGGCGAATCGGTACTGGATTTTCGTTATTGGTAGATGTATATGATTTCATAAGTAAACATACAGCCCTTGACCAGACAGTTCCCTATAGGGGTTGTTTTATCTTGGTTTTCTGTATTTTCAAAGGCGAGAAAACAATTACAAGTTAGTGAACAAGGTAGTGTCTGGATTCAAATTACATGTATATGCAAATATGTCGATAATGGCGCCCACAGCATGCTAAAGATTGTTTCCATGAACTGCACGTGGGTCTTCAATCCTAGAATACAACATGTGCATGTGGTGTTTTTTTTTCTTCTGTGAAATCCAATTATACTCGCCCCATTTGTCCTTCAAATGTGTACTACAGTGGCACTCGTCTATAGCTATAACTACAGTGGGTCCTCGATATTACGAACTCGTATAACTCGAACTTCGGGATAACTCGGAATACAAATTCGGTCCTTCTAAAATTTACAATACAGGATTGGTTTAAAATGTTTCACTACGCATATCTAGAAACACATGTTACTTATTAATTATAATTTGATACGATAGACGGAATGTTAGATAGACACAGATGGAACAGGAATGAGGAATAGTTGAGATATACAGTAGAACCCCTCACAACCGAAATTCTAGTAGAGAATAATTTAGATACTTTGAGGCAGGTGGCTGCTTAATGCCGGGTGGAAGTCTAGGAGCTTTCTGCATGACTTTCACCGTGCATTAAGACCGATATTTATACTAAATTTAACGTCCGGTTTAGAGGGGTTTTACTGTAAATTTGACTAGAAAACGAATGCATATATGGTCTGTATTAATTATACCCTTTATTCCAGGAATATTCATGTCAGAAATAATGACATCATGAACTTTATTTGAAGATTTTTTTTTTTTTTTAAATAGCATATAGCAACAAGAAAGTTTGGAAATTGCAGAAACTGTAGAATCGTGCCTTTATAATAGCATAATAGCAAACAGAGCAGACCCTGACCAGACGATTCCTACAGGAGCTGGGTCTACTCAATTAGTAAACCGTCAAAATGCGTATTTGTGAAGTAAAGGGATCCTCCCACAGAAAGGGAGGAAGTGAAAATCGCAAACTTCCTTGAGTAAGTCACAGTAAAATAATGTGCGCGTGATGGAAAATGCGTCATGCACTTCTTGACCTCTTGATTGCACATCTAGGATCCTGCTAGTGGGTGGCTGATGCTGACAGTCACCAAGTTAGCAAACCAACAACTCAATTAGAACAGGAAGCTTCTTAAAATGGTACACAATTGAACGTGAAATAGGGGTTGGGTAATTACAAACGGTGATGGTCTGTAACAAGCCCCATGAACAAACGATACATCATATGGTAACGTTTCGAATGCGGGAAACGAGTGCACTAACATTTACAGAGGGCTCATAGATTATGGTCTACATTGTTTATCATTCAATGCCCTCTAGCATATTATACCGTTTCAGACTGAATGAACTCATATCTTTAACCCATTCCCTCATATTGACGACTCTTTAGAAGTCACTTTGTTAAACCATTGTGATAAATACAGAATTTGCTCCTATAGGAGCAAATGCTCTATTTATCACAATGGTTTCAAATTACAAAATTCTAAGTTTCTTTTTCTCTAGTTAATGTCCTTTTCGGTAGATTTATTCAAAGAGTTTGTATCTAAAAATAGCCTATGAGGGAATGGTTTAAACACTGATTGGGTGATTCCATTTCGATTATTCAACATTCTAAGGATGGATTAACAAGGAGAGTTAAATACCAAAGAGCTAAACTCTGACCTGAAAAAAGGAAGCAGAATGCAATATTAGAGGACGTCATTTACAATAATACTTACAATGATCATAACAAAAGGTCTAAACCTCGATATATCAGCGCAGTTCATATAAACGTGTTTTCACGCATTTGCAAATAGAGTAGACCCAAATCAGACGGCTCCTAGAGGAGCCGTCTGATCAGGGTCTATTCTGTTTGCTAATAGAATTTGATAGATCTGTTTCTTTGCTTTCTAAAATGTCTACAATGTTCTACCTTCCATATTTCTTTATAACTATTTTGTTAATGACTATTCAGTAGGTATTGAAATTTGGCCTAAATACAGAACAGGGAAAGGGTTAATTCATTCCCTCCTAGACTATACCCATCCTCTTTGAATAAATATTCCGAAAAGGAGAATTTACTAGAGAAAAGGACACTTTTATAATTGTGTTGCTATGGAGCAAATGCTAGATAGTTATCACACTGGTTTAAAAAAAGAAGACTTTTCCAGAGGTGTGAAAAGGCGTCAGTAGGAGGGAATGGGTTAATGCAAGATTAAAATTGTGCATTAAACTCACACAGTTCCCTGGATACATGCCTTTCGTTCAGTATTAAAGTAGCTATCTGCGCCTTTTGACGCATTATGCAAAACAAAGAGCAGATCAAGATCAGAGGACTCTTGTAGAAGACGTCAGGCCAGGGTCTTCTCGGTTTGCTCATGGAGCAACATAATATATATCAGATTCTCCAGTTTCAGTCGTAGCCAAAACAAATCAGCCAATTAAATATGCATGATTGTCATTATTTCTTATATGAATATTCACCAGGCCAAGGTTTAACCCGTTCCCTGTTCCATTTTACTTCAAATTTCAGTACTTACTGAATATTCATGAACAAGATACATGTAGTTATAATGCAATGCGGAATGTGGATCATTGTAGCAATTTTAGAAACTAAAGAAACAGATCTTTCAAATTCCGTTGGCAAATAGAGCAGACCCTGATCAGACGGCTCCTCTAGGAGCCGTCTGATCTGGGTCTACTCTGTTTGCAAATGCGTTTATATGAAGTAAATGGTTAAGTGACCACCTTGCAGAGAGACACTATAATGCACTCGTATACATGTACTTCAATTATTCGTTATCTGGCTTCGTTTTCCAGGAAATCTACCTCATCTGATCACGTGGGCAGATGATTTCAACTCTAATTTGCATCGTTGCTTGATTATAAAGCTATCCCACACACCGACCGGTTAATAAACTTATTTGGTATTGACATACCACGAGATCATACGTAGTGCACGACAAGGCAAACAAGTGTTCTGAAATCTTCGTGCACTTTGGCTCCATATCCGACAGTATGTAAAACGTCTCGTGTTAAAGTACAGTAAACCTGTTTATAGCGTCCATCAACATGAGTCTAGTTCTGGGTCTTAAGACATGTGAGAGCTTGATGCAGGAAGAAAGCTTCCCTAGGAACATTACCTGAGTCCTGTATTAAGCAACCGCCTGCTCTTACACCCCCGAAATATCTGTTCATTATGAGGTTGTTATCGGCAAGTGTGTGTGTGTGTTGTGTGTGAGAGAGAGAGAGAGAGAGAGAGAGAGAGAGAGGGGGAGAGAGAGAGAGAGGAGAGAGAGAGAGAGAGAGGGAGAGAGAGAGAGAGAGAGAGAGAGAGAGAGAGAGAGAGAGAGAGAGAGAGAGAGAGAAGGGGTCAGAAGGCTTCTAAACCCAGATAAGAGGGCTCCTAGAGGAGCTTTTTATATAAATTTCGTACTACAGTAAACTACTGCCTGTCTTAAAACCTCAGAATTACTTATTTTGTTCGGTCGCCGTGGACAGGTTTCTCTGTAGAACGCTGTAAATATTGTTCAATACTTAGTGAAGGGATGCTCATACTTTCCTTATATGGATATTAGTGTTCGGTTCAGCAAGGTTTCGTATGATATAGCCTACGTATACAGTAGAACCTCTCTAAACCGGACGTTAAATTTGTCTTGGAGACAGGTGGCAGCTTAATGCGGGGTGAAAGTCATGCAGAAAGCTCCGAGCATTCTACATGACTTCAACCTGCATTAAGCAGCCACCTGCCTAAAAGTATCTAAATTCTTCTCTACTAGAATTCCGGTTTTGAGGGATTTTACTGTACATCATTACGCAAAGCCGTGATTAGACCTGAACATTTGCGCCGGATAGCCTACATGTAGAATGCTGATGCAATCAGGCATAACAAGACTAGGAATTCATTTTACCATTGAAACAATAAATAAAACGCTCTCTACAATACAGGGGTCTTTAATCCATTACTACATAGATACGCCTTATAACGCTTATGCAAACAGAGTTGACCCAGACCAGACGGCTCCAGTGTCTGCACTATTTGATTATGGAATAACTAAAGTTTCAGTTAGGGCAAAACTTTCAAGTGTTAAAATACATATACAGTAAAATCTCGATTATTCGAACACTAAAATACGTATTATTATCGATCTTTAAGACAGGTGGCAGCTTAATGCATGGTGAAAATCATTGCAGAAAGCTCCCCGAGGAGCTTTCTGTATGACTTTCACCGTGCATTAAGCAGCCATCTGCCTAAAAGGATCTAAAAATCTGCTATACCAAAAATTCGAATAATCGAGAGTTTACTGTAATTATTCATCCAGTAATCAGTTAACAGTCCATTTACAAATGCACATGTATAGCACACGCGATTCCATGAAATGCGTGTAGCTTTTCCTATAGATCTACATGTCTTCCGTGAATTCAGAATATAAACGCACAAGTTCTGTCAAGTATTTTCCTTGAAATGGGTACAATGTACAGGTTCCTTTATACAGTAAAACCTCTCTATAACGGCCACTAAATTACATCAAGTATGTTGTGTAAAATGCAGGTGGCTGCTTAAAGCAAGGTGAAAGTAAAACAGAACGCTCCTATAGGAGCGTTCTGTTTTACTTTCACCTTGCTTTAAACAGCCACCTGTCCTAAATACTAACTAATTAACACAATTTAGTGGCCGTTATAGAGAGGTTATACTGTAATCTAAATGTGAGTGGTGGACTATGTTCCTTTATTTTAAGTACATATATACTGTTGAGTACATTCATTATAATGCTTTAACATACTATAATGCATGCTTAACTTTAACCCTGACGCCCCTAAATGCATTTGCAAACAGGGTAAACCCAGATCAGACGACCCCTGTTGTAGAAATTGTCTGATCAGGGTCTGTTCTGCTACTAGTTATAATAATATAGATCTCATTGTATCGTTTCTACCACGACCCTAAAACATGAGTTTATATGCCAGTAAAACAATCGACAACCACATTCATGATGCCAGTGTTGCTTAAAACATGTAACCCTTTACACCATGAATATTCATGTAAGAAATAAAGACATCATTAATTTGAATTAGATTAATTTTTAGAATGGCGCATGAGTACATGGAATTTTGGGTTAAGGTAGACAATGTAGAATCAGATTGATATCATCTTATACGTTATAAGTCTCGTTGTAAGAAAGAAAATGATGAAGTGATCATAAATCAGATTGGGGTCTTGAAGGAAAATGAGGCGTGTACTTCTTGCCTCTTGATTGACAACAGACCGCATCCGGGTATTTGGTTGATGCCGGAACAGCGACAAATACAATCCACCAACAACTTAGAAATAGGGAGTGTCTTTGACGTGCTAAGTGTATATTAACATTTTAACCATTTCCTCCATTTCTACGCCTCTGCAAAAGTAACTTTATGAAACCATTGTGAAAAAAAAGCATTTGCTCCTATGGAGCAAATGCACTATTTATCACAATGGTTTCAAAACTACACAATTCTGAAATTTTCCTTTTCTCTAGTAAATGTTCTTTTCGGTAGATTTATTCAGAGGTTGGGTCTAATAATAGCCTATGGAGGAAAGGGTTAATTCGATTATTTACTGATATCAGCTGTTAGACTTTGACCCTTGACAAATAACAATTTAACCTCGTCAATTCGAACCTTACGTAATGAAGAAATGCTATTTTTATAGGCGACTGCTTAATCCAGGACACATAAGCTTGTCCAAGAGACCGATAATGAAACGCAGGACACGTAAGCTATCACCTGTCCAAGAGACCGATGATACCCAGGACACATAGAGACCGATAATGATACTGATTTGTGTGTTTGAGTTATTGAAAGTTTACTGCATGTAGCCTACACAGTTAAACTCCGATATATCGAACTTCTGGGAACCATACAAATTACTTTGGGGTAACATAGGTTCGAGTCATCCGATTTCTAATCTGAATTTATTTTTCAAGTTCACAGTAATGGTGAACAATTCGTTTATTTATAATGCATTTATGAAAAAATCAGCGAGTTACTATTCATACAATTACCATTTCTTACTTGAATATTAATCAGGTAAATTATGTATGCCTTTAACCCTTTTGCCGCCAAATTTCTAATTGTCGTCTGCAATCCGATTTTTTTTTAAATAATTCGGTAACATAAGGAAATAAGATAAATAAATGCAAATTTCAAAGGAATAAAGCACAGATATAGAAATAGAGTTTGAGACAAAAAGTGAAGTCCCTGATCAGACGTCGCCTTGAAAAGGCGGCGCCTGATCTGGGACTGAACTATTTGTCGTGGCGCATTTTTGCGACATTGGACGTGAAAGGATTAAGGCAGGTTTAGTGAAGGACGAAGTTATTCCGTAAGCTCTTATATATGGGATATTTCAGTATAACTGACATCTTGTATTCAGCTGTCATCTGCCTAAATAAATAGAACAATGCTAATTTGAGTGGCCATTGTGGAGTGATTCTTATTCTCAGGAATAGGTTAGTGTAACAGAAAGTAAAACCAGTGATGTACTTAACATGTATGCAGATTAATTGTTGTCTGTTGGCGGTGCCATGCATCGTGAATGTGCATGCACTCAGCCATTTGTGAAAATTGAATAACTGTATTCCAATATTGTATTAATTGAATTCGTGGAAAAACAATCGAAACTAGCAGTGACGTGTGTAGTCTGTTAGCGGTGCCATGTACACGTATCGTGGATATTCATGCATTCCGCCTTTTGTGAAAATTGAATAATTTTATTCCATTATTGTATTAAAATAATAAAATAAGGAAATATATTGCCATGGCAATACTTATGCAAGCAGAGCATACCCTGATGATGAATCTTTGAACTATCTGACCGGGGCTACTCCGTTTGCAAAGGTGTGGAATTACTGAATAAAATTTCACAATTGTGTATTTCATTCCCTTCCAGATATAATATTCATTATTATGCATGCATTGCCTGCTATATTTTGTGTGCAGGTTTTGGCTCGACCTATGGTCTATGATTGCTTGAGGCAATCATAATAATGATTCGAGTCCCATCCATTTATACATTTGCATTTATACATCAGAGTGAGACCCAGCTCTTGTATGAGCGGACTGATCAGTGTCTGCTCCATTTGCTCCTAGAATTACAGCTGAACTTCGATATCTCGAACTCGGATAACTCGAACTTCGGGATAATTCGAACAAAAAGTTCAGTCTTTCCAAAACTTACAATATAGTATTGCTCTAAAATGTATCGGTACAGATATCTACAAATACATGTGACAGCTTAATACAGGTCTAAAGTAATGCTGTAAGCTCCTACAGGAACTTTCAGCATTACTTTAGACCTGTACTAAGCTGTGGCCTTGAGATGGTTTTCATATTTGAAATCGGATGACTCGAACGTCTGTATCTCGAACTAATTTGAATAGTCCCTTGAAGTTCGACTTATCGAGGTTCAATTGCATGTACGTCTGATTTACTTACAGTTTCTGCCATTATCAAACTTTCTTGTGTTCGTAAATCATGCATGTATAAAAAATAAGCTGCTAAAATACCATGAGGTCATTGTTTTGTACATGAAAATTCATCAGGTGATTACAGTTAAATCCCGCTAATGCGACCACCTAAAAGATGTATAATTCTGGGTGCTAGATGCAGGTGGTAGCTTAATGCAGGAAAAAGGTAATAAAGAAAGCTCCTAGGAACTTTCTGTATTACTTTTGTCCTGCATTAAGCAACCATCTGCTTATAAAGAAAGGTATGTTTATTCATTAAGTGGTCGCATTAGAGTCGTTTTACTGTATTTGTTAAATTCCCTGCCACGTATTGCCGTCAGCAGAAACTGTCAAGCTGTTTTAAATTTTCACTGTACAGTAAAACCTCTCTTAACCGGAATTCTAGTAGAGAAGAATTTAGACATTTTAGGCAAGGGCTGCTTAATGCAGGGTGAAAGTTATGCAGAAAGCTCCTCTAGGAGCTTTCTGCATGGCTTCCACCCTGCATTAAGCTGCCACCTGTCTCCAAGACCGATATTTATACTAAATTTAATGCCCGGTTAAGAGAGGTTTTACTGTATTATGTTCTTCCCTTTTTTTTTCTTTTTTTTTTTATTAAATAACAGTATCAATCAGTCTGGATCCTGGATGAGAGGCCAAAATACTCGACCTTTTATGTAGATCTAAACGGTTTGCAAAAGGAATAACAGATTAAACATTTAAGGAACTGTTTTGAATTAAGTCTCGGATGTGTTTCCTTCTTTTTGGTCTTAGTTTATTCACACACAAAATATATATCGCCTTCTTAAAGTTTTCAATTTCTGTATAACCCATTCCCGCATATTGACACTTTTTGACGCCTCTGAAAAAAGTCACTTTTTGAAACCATTGTGATGCTCCATAGGAGCAAATGTTCTATTTATCACAATGGTTTCAAAACTACATAATTCTAAAATTTTCCTTTTTTGTAGTAAATGCTCCTTTTCGGTAGAGGTTGGGTCTAAAAATAGACTACGAGGGAATGTATATGACAATGGCAGATTTTTTTATATGCGATATGAACACAATATTGTTTGACCATAGCATAAACTGTAGAATTAGATGTATATTATTTCATAAGCAAACAGAGCAGACCCCTACCAGGCGGCCCCTACGAGTCGATTGATAAGGGTCTATCCTGTTTGCAAAGACATGAGAGGGAAGACATCTCTATCAGATTAACCCTTTCACAGTTCTATATTTAATCCAAATTGCAATACCTACTGAATATTCATTGACATAATAGTTATAAAGAAATATGGAAGCTGGGATATTGTAGACAATTTAGAAAGCAGAGAGACAGATCTATAAAATTCTATTAGCAAACAGAGTAGACCCTGATCAGACGGCTCCTCTAGGAGCCGTCTGATCTGGGTCTACTCTGTTTGCAAACGCGTGAAAACACGTTTATATGAGGGAAAGGGTTAAATGCTAAACCACCTAGACGATATGTTTCTCCATTTCTGTATTTTAAACAAGGATGTTCTTAAGTTGAAACCCAAATGAAATGTTGCGTTACACGTGATCAAACCTTTCCCTGTTCTATCTCTATTCAAAATTCTAAATATTCGTTGACAAAATAGTTATAATGAAATATAGGAAGTGGAACATTGCAGTCATTTCAGAAAGTCAAGAAACGTCCATTAGCAAACAGAGCAGACCCTGATCAGAAGGCTCCTATAGGAGCCGGCTGATCTGGATCTACTCTGTTTGCGGATGCGCGAAAACAAGTTTCATATTAAGGAAATGATTAAATACATCCCGTGCCATGAAGACGGGTCTGTGATATCATATGCAAACAGTTTGGATCCAGATTAGAGGACGAGTAACTCGACGGGTCTCATCAGGATCCAAACGGTCTGACGTTTTGTTGATTGTTTTTAAGATTGAACAATTCCGTGCCCACTTGACTGTGCCTATCAGCAGACGAGAATGTGCTGGCGCTATTTAAAGAATTGGTTTAAAGGCCAAAACGCAAATTGACATATAGCGCGATAATAAACGTTATTGTTCTTGTTCACGTGGATTATGAAATAATAATTGGTCACTACAGTTTACCGAGAAACCAATAAACAAATGCAATTGTCTTTTTTGTTCTATCAATGTGAGTCATTACTCGCGGAACCAATTAGTAGATATGCCACAGTCACGAGTGTCCTACTTTTACATGTTTTACGGCTTGACCCTATTTAGCAGTACAGGGAGGTAACTCAAAGTATAAAAACTTAATATCCCTTGGACTTACTTCCCCTGATTATAGACACTTCAGTATGGGTTACTCATCGGGCAACTCAGTGACAGGACTTGCTGCATCAGGCAATTTTGAATTTTTGATTACATTTGCAAACAGTTTGGATCCAGATGAGACCCCGAGTAATGCTGTGTCCGATCATAATCCAAACTGTTCTACACACTACTAATGTTTAACCATTTCCCTGTTCTATGTTTACTCAAAATTTAATAGATCTACCTACTGAATATTCATTAACAAAATAGTTATAAAGAAATAAGGAAGGTGGAACACTGAAGACATTTTAGAAACCAAAGAAACAGCCCTTTCAAATTCTATTAGCAAACAGAGCAGACCCTGATCAGATGGCTCCTGTGGGAGCCGTCTGATCTGGGTCTACCCTGTTTGCAAATGTGTGAAAACACTTTTATGAGGGAAAGGGTTAAGAGAATAAATTAAAGAAAACTTAACCCTTCGCTTGCTGTTCACGTCAATATACCTACCTGTAAATAGTGAAGACCCAGATGAGACAGCTCCTGCAGGAGCTGTCTCATCAGGGTCTGCACTATTTACAAGTTGATCGTGCAACCAGTGCATTCCACAGCAGTGATTGCACAGCGAAATACGTGTACAAAATGAAGATATATGTAATTATACAACAGGGCATGGGTAAAGAAGGAGAAATGTATTTTAAAATTCAGCCAGAGAAGGCTTAGAGCAAAGATTGCTTGCAGACGAACAGTATTTGGCTCCAAAAATCATCAACAACGTAGTTAAAACTTAAAAAAAATTGAAATAAAATACTATAAGATCTAAAAGTTACGCTTCAATAAATGAATATCTCGAAGTAAGGGTAGGCAGAAAATACGCTTTAACCCTTTAATTCCCTGTTCTATACCAGATCTTTTAATTGATCTTTGATCAGAGATACATGTCTCTGTTATATTTATTCAATACATACTGAATATTTATGGACAAAATAGCTATATAATGAAATATGGTAGGTGGATCATTGTAGCAATTTTAGAAAGTAAAGAAACAGATGTTTCATATTCCACTAGCAAACAGTGCAGAACCTGATCTTGGACTTCTATGTTTGCAAATGCGTGAAAACACGTTTATATGAGGGAAAGATTTTGATACAAAAACTGATTTCACCCCCGGACAAATTTTTCCAAAATCCCATAACTGCAGAAACACATCAAACCAGAAATGGAATACAATATGCACAACTAGGCATGGTGCTGACCCATCCTATGAAGTTTTGTGAAAATCCGAATAAAGATTTTGGACAAAACCATGCAGATAAAATGTTCCATATCTCTGCAGAAAATCATTAAACGGGTACAGGAATAAGACATGCACAACTAGGTATGGTGCTGATCAATCCTATTAAGTTTCATGAAAATTCGACCAATGGTTTTGGAGAAACCGTGCAGACAAAATTTTCCATGTAATACTTTAAAGTCCCATAACTCTGCAGAAAACCATCAAACCGGAACATGAATAAGATATGCAAAACTAGGGATGATGCTGATCAATCCTATGAACTTTAATGAATATCCAAATAAAGGTTTTGGAGAAAACATGTGGAACAAATTTTCTTTGAAAAATTTCAAAGTCCCATAACTCTGCAGAAAATCTAAAGCAATGACTCTTATATTATTGAAGCCAGAGTTATGGAACTTGTGTATGACGCTAACTTCTATCATGCTCTTTCCATAAATGAAATGTCATTCCTATGTTATTGATCGGACAGAAAAATGTAACAAAGGGCAATAACTCCAAAAGTATTGAAGTCAGAGTTATGGACCTTGTACATGACACTTCCTCTCATCATGCTCTTTCCATGTATGAAGTTTCAATCCATTAGCATGAGCAATATAGGAGTTATCGTCCGGACAAGAAAAGTGTGAAATATTAAAACATTTGATCTTGAATTTTGACTTTGACCTTGAATTGTGACCTTGACCCATGTGCCTAAATCCTGCTGTCTCAACATCAGCTTGTTAAGGAGAACATTTGTGCAACAACATTTTTGAATCCTTCCAAGGGTTATAGCAGACATGAAAATTATGGCTAAAAACATTTGACCTTGAATTGAGACCTTGACCTTTGACTAATGTGCCTGAACCCTGCTGTCTGCACATCGGCTTGTTATGGAGTACATTTGTGCCACAACATTTTGAAATCCTCCCAATGGTTTAAGAGATATGGAGTGGACACGAATGTTGTGGCTAAAAACATTTGACCTTGAATTGTGACCTTGACCTTTGACTCACATGACTGAGTCAAATGTTCTTCACATCGTCTTGTTGAGATGAACATTAGTCCCAAAGCATTTTGAAATCATTCCATATTTGTGAGAGATATGGAGCGGACAGGAGTGTGACAGACAGACGGACAGACAGACCGAGAGAGACAGATGGACAACTTGACCAAAAACAATATGTCTCTCCATTATAAATGGGGGAGACATAATCACTAAACTCTGTTCTATGTAAAGGCGATCTAAATGCTGGTCGCTTCGATAGTCAAAAGCATTTTGAAATCCTTCCATATTTATGAGATATATGGAGCGGACAGTAGTGTGACAGACAGACTGAGTGAGACAGACGGACAACTTGACCAAAAACAATATGTCTCTCCATTATAAATTGGGGAGACATAATCACTAAACTCTGTTCTATGTAAAGGCGATCTAAATGCTGGTCGCTTCAATAGTCCTCAAGAAGATGTGTGGCGACAGACGGAAACTCTTTTCTTTGTACAGCTAACCTGGTAGCTTACCCAACATAAACAACAAAAACACTAAATATAAGTAACTATTTTTTTTGGTACAGATGTAAAACAATATTTCTAGAATTATCTCACATATAAATTAATATAAATAAAGAACAAGATCTATAGCAAAATATTCAGCAGCTTTACTTTTCGATGCGTTACCTCGATCGTTCGCACGCTGATATTTACACAGCTGACCCATTTTCAACAACAATAACATTAAAATAAATGTAACATCATGTTTTGGTCGTAGAGATCTAAAACAATACTTATAGAATTGATTCACATAAAAATTAATATAAATAAAGAACATGAACAAACAAGAGGGTCAGAATGGCTCTGATATCGCTCACCAGACAATCAGAGGAGAAAATGTTCAAAGTATTCACTATATGTTTTCTATTGAAAACTGGCTACCCCTGGAGCGGGGCCAATTTTGACCCCAGGGGCGTAATTTTATATATTTTGTAGAGAACCTGAATATGTTGCTATGTGCCAAATATGAAAGCTGAGAACCTGCCAGTTTCAGAGAAGAAGATTTTCAAAGTTTTCACTTTATGTTTCTATTGAAAACTGACCACCCCTGGGGCGGGGCCAATTTTGACTCCAGGGCCATAATTTATATAATTTTTGTAGAGGACCTGAATATGATGCTATGTGCCAAATATGAAAGCTGAGAACCTTCCAGTTTCAGAGGAGAAGATTTTCAAAGTTTTCCCTATATCATATGTTTCTATTGAAAACTAGCCACCCCTGGGGTGGGCCAATTTTGACCCCAGGGGCATAATTTATGTGCCAAATATGAAAGCTGAGAACCTTCCATTTCAGAGGAGAAGATTTTCAAAGTTTACTATATGTTTCTATTGAAAACAAAACACCCCTTGGGCAGGGCCAATTTTGACCCCAGGGGCATAATTTATATAACTTTTGTAGAGGACCTGACTATGATGATATGTGCCAATGATGAAAGTTGAGAACCCTGTAGATTCAGAGAAGATTTTTAAAGGTTCAAATTGTTGACGACGGACGACGAACGACGCACACAGACGGACGACGGGCGATCACCAAAGCTCACCCTGAGCACTTTGTGCTCTGGTGAGCTAAAAAGGCAGTGGCTATTCTTACGGTACCTTAAGTATAGTCTCTTTTTACGGAAGTTCAGTAACAACAGCTATATATTGCCATATGCTTTTCTTACGGTAGTCAATCACATTGTATGTTTTTATCCAATTTACCATGTATTTTCTTACACTTCTCTTTTTTTTCAACAAGAAAACATCAAGATATTGTCAGCTGTGAATAATGTCAATGACTACCGTAAGAATAGCATATTGCAGTAATACAGCTATTATTACCTTTATAAAACCTTTAAGACAGAAATTGAACATGAAATATACCTAGACTGTGTCAGTATTCATAAATTTCGAAATGCTCTAATCCGATTTAGGTCAGGAGTCCATCAATTAGAGATTGAGAGAGGGCGATACTTTAACATTCCCCGAAACCAGCGAATCTGTAAAATGTGTTACCTCAGAGTAGAAGACGAGGTACATTTTCTTTTGAAATGCCCTTGCTTCAGGGAACTCAGATGTAAAATTATACCAGAAAAATATTTTAAACAACAAAAGTATGACTAAATTTAAAGTTCTAATGACATCAAGAAATAATATAATTTTGCAAAATATTGCCAGTTTTATATATTTTGCTAACATATTGAAAAAAGAAAGTGCTGGGTAATAGGACACATTGACTTCACAAAGATACAACTACGAATGTATACCAACTGTTAAATCTTATGTTAGCATGTGTTAACACGAACACTGTGGATTAATCCATCCCATATTGATCTACATGTACAATTGTATTGTTGTATGTCTTTTTGTGTATGTATTCCTGTTTGATTGCACCATTGTGTATTGAGCCATGCCATGGGCTGGAGGCCTTAAGCATATAAGAAATTAAGTTGATTACGGAACTTAAGAATAGCCCCATCCACTATTCTTACGGTACCATAACAATAGCCACAGCATCTTTACTTTTTGGATGCGGGTGTCAATTGACCAAGGGCCACCATTCCAACAAAAGCAATAAAATATAAGCAATAAATTCTAATTTTTTAATACCATGTAAAATAGCATCAATTCCAATGCGAAATTAACAGCAAAAGATACAGAATCTTTACTTATACGTTACTCAATGCAAAGACCTATGATAACATATTCAATTTTTTCAGTGAATTTTGCATATGGTCAAAATAGACATACAGTGCTCCCTCCCTACAACGGCCCACTGAATAACGATTCCCTCCTTACAACAACGCATGTCACTGTTTCCGAAACAACAAGGCCCCAGAAATAACTTTTTCCATTGTATTTTCTTTATGCCTCCATCAAACCCTATGTTGTGACCATTGACCTCCATCAAACCCTATGTTGTGACCACTCTTTAGAATCGTCACTTTGTGACGATTCTAAAGAGTGGTCACAACATAGGGTTTGATTGAGGCATAACGATTTTAGTTCTCGAAATACACCTTATCTGAGGATCTGCAAGAAAGCTAATTATGTTTGATTTTCCCTCCCTGTAACAACTCCCTCTGAACAACACATACAATCTTTGTATCCCAAAGGGTGTCGTTGTAGGGAAGGAGCACTGTATAGGTGCAGAGTTATATATAAACTGCTGATTTAACCACTACTCTCTTGAATATTCATGTACAGTTTAACTTCGATATTTCGAACTCGGATAACTCGAACTTCGGGGTAAATCAAACAAAACATTCAGTCCTCTCAAAAGTTACAATACAAAATTGCTCTAAAATGTATCGCCTACAGATATCTAGAAACATTTGTGACAGCTTAATACAGGTCTAAAGTAATGCTGAAAGCTCCTACAGGAGCTTTCATCATACTTGTAGACCTGTAATAAGCTGTGAACTTGAAAAATTGTTCAGAATAGAAAGTGGATAACCCAAACTTCTGTTATCTCAAACTAATTTCTATAGTCCCTTGAAGTTCAAGGTATCGAAGTTCAGCTGTATATTCATGTAAGAAATGATGACATGGTCACATCATGAATATTTATACATGTAATGGTATGTGTACACAGGAACGTTTCGTATTGGTAGAAACCGTAGAGCCAGATCTATTATTATTTCATAAGCAAACAGAGCAGACCCTGATCAGACGACTCCTTTAGTATCTGATCTGGCTCTACTCTAGCAAAACCGTGAAAAAGCATTTGTATGAGGGAAACGGTTTAACCTATTACCTGATAGGCTTTTATTTTAGATACAACCTATTTGAATTAATCTACCGAAAAGGAGCATTAATTAGCTAAAAGGAAAACTTAAGAAATATGTAGTTTGAAACCATTGTGATAAATAGAGCATTTGCTCCTATATGAGCAAATGCTCTATTTATCACAATGGTTTCATGACGTTTACAGTCGTCAAAAGTCGTCAATATGAGGGATTTATAAGCCTCAGTCTAATGCATGTTGTTTATGTTAACACTTTCCCTGTTCTATATTTAGCCCAATTTTCAATACCTAATGAATATTCATAGACAAAATAGTTAATAATGAAATATGGAAGGTGGAACATTTTATCCATTTTATAAAGCAAAGGAACAGATTTATCACATTTCATTAGTAAACAGAGCAGACCCTGATCAGATAGCTCCTATAGGAGCCGTTTGATCTGGGTCTACTCTGCTTATAAATGTGTGAAAACATGTTTATATGAAGGAAAGGGTTAAGCTATAAATTTATCCCAGTCATAAATGATAAACATCAGTATAATCTTATTTGGTAGGGAGCAATGTTGCATCATAGGACTAAGCCCACAAGATTTAGTGACACTGTTTCCTGTGCTTAACTAGTATTATGGTTCAAGGCTGTTTTGGATCAAATTCCTGTGAAATCGACTTTTGACCTAGAGTACCAGCATGGTGCAACATCATATCATAGAAAACATACATGCACAGTTCGATGATTTTATTGCCATAGTTTCTTCTGTATGTTATAAACTCTTTTCGCTGCCAACGTCACATCTATGACCACCTATGCAAACAATCTGGATCCAGATGAGAGACCGAGAAACTTGGCATCTCATCAGGATCCAAACTCTTTGTTAACCAATTCCTTCATATTGATGCCTTTTGATGCCTCTGTAAAAGTCACGCTAAAAGTCATATAATGACATGCGAACACTAGCATAATTGGTCACAGTAGAATAAGATTTGTATTAATTCAGTATCACACACAGCAAACCCTGGGTCCCTGCTTATAAAGCTTTTAGTTGAGCCTGAGATCGTTCTCAAGCTTTTGATTGGTCAGATTTGAGCCAAAGGCTCAAATCTGACCAATCAAAAGCTTGAGAACTCAAATCTGACCAATCAAAAGCTTGAGAATGAAACTCAGACTCAACTAAAAGCTTTATAAGCATGGACCCAGATCAGATGACTCCTACAGGAGCTGTCTGATCTGGGTCTACTCGGTTTGCAAAGGCATTATAAGGCTTATCTATGGAGTAAATGGTTAACAAGGTGTCAACCGATGGACACACAGCAGCAATGCTACATGTTAATCCCGAGTAACAAGTAACAAGAACAAGACAGAACTACAGATAAAGGTGCGTACCCAAATACTAAAATCATCATTTCTCCACCAAACCCTATAATGTGACCACTCTTTAGAATCATCTCTTTGAGACGATTCTAAAGAGTGGTCACAGTATAGGGTTTAGTGGAGAAATAAAATAGTTATTCTTGAAAATGTTTTAATTTATGCGTCTTATCTGGAGCTCTGACAAGATCAACAAGTAACAAGAACAACAGGCTCAATACTGCTTAGCTTGATTGAATTTGGCAAAGTTCTTGATTCACCCGTAGCATGCCAAAGGTCAAGTAGTGGAGACCTCTGACAAAATGTTTCTCAAGTCACAGAGGCTGCTGTATAGGAGTTCTCCAGGTCTAGCAGCAGATGGGGTATCACACTGTCCAGTACAATCAGGCCACTATCTGTGACCCGCAGTCCCCTGAAACAGCAGGCAAAACTTATTCCCTTTACCTCATGAATATTCATACAAGAAATAATGACATCATGAATATTTATTAGCTGAACCCTTGCAATTGTATATGAACAAAGGGATTTTTCACCATGACAGAAACTGCACAAAGACGATGTATATCATTTCATAAGCAAACAGAGCAGACCCAGACTCCTATAGGAGCTGTCTGATCTGGGTCTACTCTGTTTGCAATGCATGAAATGGTATTTACAGTAAAACCTCTCTATAACGACCACTAAATTGTGTAATTGGTTGGTATTTAGGGCAGGTGGCTGCTTAAAGCAAGGTGAAAGTAAAACAGAAGGCTCCTATAAGAGCGTTCTGTTTTACTTTCATCTTGCTTTAAGCAGCCACCTGTCTTAAACACAAAATACTTGATGTAATTTAGTGGCTGTTGTAGAGAGGTTTTACTGTACATTAAGGAAAGGGTTTAACCAATCTGGGTCTACTTTCTTCGCAAAGGTGTCAAAATGCATCTGTGTGAGGTAAAAGGTTATAATGTGAGCCAAGACAAGAGAAAAGGTGTCTTTGGGGTTTTGCACACAGTGTTAACACAGATCAGTCGCTGTATCATAAGAAAATGTTGTTATCTAATCAGTTAAGCCTTTATCTTAACCCTTCACTTGCTGAATTTCAAAATACATTTCTCCTTCTTTACCCACGCCCTGTTGTATAATTACATATATATTCACTGTGTACAAGTATTTCACTGTGCAATCACTGCTGTGGAGTACACTGGTTGCACAATCAACTTGTAAATAGTGCAGACCCTGATGCGACAGCTCCTACAGGAGCTGTCTCATCTGGGTCTTTACTATTTACAGGTAGGTATATTGATGTGAATAGCAAGTGAAGGGTTAACATATTACTCCATGAATATCCATGCAGGAATTATAGACATCATGAATATTTATTAGATTAATTGTTTTTATATCACATAGACACAGAAATATTTGGCCATAGCAGAATCATATCTATATTACATGTATATCATAAGCAAACAGAGCAGACCCTGATTAGACGGCTCCTATGTAGGAGCAGTCTGATCTAGGTCTACTCTGTTTGCAAAGGGGTAGAAAGGCGTATTTATGGAGGAAAGGGTTAAAGATAGAGTCCCTACAATGAACACATATTTTCGATAATATCATAAAACTTGAAACATTTATGTATTTGTTATGTTCAATGATTATTATGAAGATTGTCAATTTGAACTTAATATATAAAAAAATGCCCGGGAGATACAAAATAAGCAGTTTTCATCGATACTTATAAGTTTTGTTCTCCAACGAAATATTATCAGCCTTGGTCAAACAGTTAACGAAACTAAAATACGTGCCAAACAAATTATAATACATTGCCGAATACACCAGGACTTCAATATCAATTACGTGGAAGTTGTGTCTTCTTCGGCTGGTTTTCTTGCGATATACAGTAAAACCCCGCTAATGCGACCACCTAAAAGAGGTATAATTATGGGTGCTTGATGCAGGTGGTAGCTTAATACAGGACAAAAGTAATACAGAAAGCTCCTAGAGGAGCTTTCTGTATTACTTTTGCCCTGCATTAAGCAACCACCTGCTTATAAAGACAACTATGTGTATTTATTAAGTGGTCGCATTAGAGGGGTTCTACTGTACTTCTTTTCAGCATATAAGCAAATTATTTATATAAATTTTAGGCATTTTTAAAGCTTGTTGCAAGTAGAGACTATCACTTTAAAGACACTTTTTTATGCATTTGCAAACAGAGCAGACCGAGATCAGTCAGCTACTATATGAGCTGTCTAATCATTGTCTGTTGAAATGTTCTGTTGGCTTATGGAATAATATAGAACTGATTCTTAACCCTTCGCTTGCTGAATTTTAAAAAAACATTTCTTCTTCTTTACCCATGCCCTGTTATATAATTACATATATTTTCACTGTCTACAATTATTTCTCCGTGCAATCACTGCTGTGGATTGCACTGGTGGCACAATCAATTTGTAAATAGTGCAGACCCAGATGAGACAGCTCCTGCAGGAGCTGTCTCATCTGGGTCTTCACTATTTACAGGTAGGTATATTGATGTGAACAGCAAGCAAAGGGTTAAGTTTCTGTCTTGAGCACACAATTCCCTTGTCTAGGTACTATTATGCAAAATACAGTCATTGAATACCGTATTCATGAAGACTTGATAGATTCTTGCATAATTATCCATGAGGTAGCCAGTTAGCCATTTCTCTGTTCTATATATTTATTCCAATTTTCAATAACTACTGATTATTCATGGACAAAATAGATATAATGAAATATGGAAGATGGGTCATTGTAGCCATTTTAGAAAATAGCCTAGGCGGAATTTGGAAAATTCTGACACCACTAGGCATTTCGTGTTAAAAGTTGGAAAACAGTTGTTTTTACATAATTTGAGTGTGCTTAATCCGAATATGCTGTTTGCCAATCTGTATTTTCCGTATTTAAGGTACAAAATGAAAATGGCGGAAAACAAAATGACCACCAACAAACACTATTTCCAGCCAAACAAGGATACACTTCACCGAACATCTTGGCGTAACACAACATTTTTTCTGTTAAAATGTAAACGACCAATGGAAGACAATTTATTAAAGCTGAATATCCTTTATTGCATTCAAAGTTATATCCCGAGCGTTAAGCTAAAATGGCGGAAAACAAAATGGCCGCCAAAAACTCTTAATGCAGATATGTGTTAATAGATTTCATAAATGCATAGTGGTTTTCTTTTTATATGTGTTTGATTCAACAATAGTTGCACTTTGTGGAAAAAAGTAGTTTATAGCTAGTTGTTTATCTCCCTACACTGACATTCAATTAGTGTGGGTAAATTAGACCGTCTCTTCTCAAGCACATTGCTGGCCAGTGCCAATTAAAACAAAACATGTAAAAAGGTGATGGAACTACATTTAAATGCTTTAACTGTAATAAAAATGTAAATATTTCTGTATTCAAAACTGATTTCAACAGATAAATGGTACTTAGATATTTGTTTCTTAACATTACTTCTAAATTGCTCTATCATATTTTCTTGATCTCAATCATATCCGAAACAGGCTATGTTTTCGAGGGATATTGAGTGGGCAGGGAAAAGCAGAAGGCACATGAGATGATTTAGAAATCCGAGAAATAGTAAATTGCAATAATCTTATTCCCATCATGTAAGGTAAACTTCTGTCTTCCTTTCATCTGTCTCCAATGGAGAGCTATAATTTTTTATTATTATTCATTCTGATTATCGATTTTCCGATAGAAGATGTGGTTGTAATGCGTAGAAGCCTGTTTCTTGAAATGGATGTAATTAACCCATATACTATACTGATGCGCAATAAAATTCAAATAAGTCCATCTGTTAGAATCATATACACCAACAATAATGGAGAGAAAGGTTGTTACTTGTAGCAGCTTGTTTCTTAAATACATTTAATTAAGGTACAGTAGAACCCCACTAATGCGACCACTTAATGAATAGACATGGGTATCTTTATAAGCAGGTGGTTGCTTAATGCAGGGTAAAAGTAATGCAGAAAGCTCCTAGAAGCATTACTTTTGTCCTGCATTAAGCTACAGCCTGCATCTAGCACCCAGAAATATACCTCTTTCAGGTGGTCGCATTAGCGGGGTTTTACTGTATATACTATAATGAAGAGCAATAAAGCCAATCTGTTTGAATCGTACACTAAACGTTATTGGAGAGCCTTGTGACTGGAAGCAGCTTGTTTCTTGAAATAGATTAAATTAACCCATATACTATAATGCAGAGCAATAAAACTCATAAAACCTTTTTCACGCTTTTGCAAACAGAGTAGACCGAGATCAGACACCTAATGTAGGAGTCATCTGATCAGTGGTTGCTCTGTTAGCTTATGGAATTATTAGAGATCCGACTCAACAGTTTCTACCAATACACATATGTCATTATACAACTTCAGGTAATAAATATTCATGATGTCATTATATCCTACATAGATGCTCTACAGAGAAATGAATAACTCTTTGGATTCTCTCTCATCACATGTAATGTATTCATGCAGTTTGGATCCAGATCAAACACCATAAATATTGGGTCTGATCCTAGGTCCAAACTACTAGTCACTTTACTTCTGCAATTGTTAAGTTATTATTTTACGTAAACAATCAGTCAGAGAGGGCCCTGCAGATGATCTTTTGTTGAATATGGCATTTTTGATAAATCAAATTATTCTCATTAACCCTTTCCCTCAAATAAACGTGTTTTCACACATTTGCAAACAGAGTAGACCCAGTCTGCTCTGTTTGCTAGTGGATTTTGAAAAAAAATGTTTCTTTACTTTCTGAAATGGCGACAAAGTTCCACTTTCCATATGGAATTCTAACTATTTTGTCCATGAATATTCAGTAGGTACTGAAATTTGGAATAAACATAGAACACGGAAAGGGTTAATATGCATGAGGTCATTATCTATCACATAAATATTCATGGAGGAAAGGTTTATTAAAAGACAACAAAGGGAAGTATTCTTGTCAAACATGATCACAGATAAAGTTCATTCCTTTATGCACATCTACACGTGAGGCTTGTTCATCTGAGAAAGGTTGAACCCAATCTAATCAAAAGTGTTTGGACACATAAGATGTTTCTTTTGTAATTCTGTCAAAAATGATCTCTGCCAAAAGGCATCATTGCTGAAATTCCTATCTTAATATACATCTACACATCCAAGGTTGTTCATATGTGACAGTGAATGTTTGAAACAAATCCTATCAAAGGTTTAGGAGGAATTTTGATAGCAAAGATTTTTCTGCTATATAACGGAAATGGAGCAAGCAAAAGGCCATAAATCTAACAAAAATGATCCTAGCTGAAATTGTTTTCTTCATTAGAATTTAACATGTAGACTGTTCATCCAATCTAAAACATATCCAGTAAAAGGTGTCATAGGAGTTTGTCACCCAAGATTTTGGGGATGTACATATAGTCAATGTATAGAAGCACAGACAAGTGCAACACTGCTTATACCTCCTACCTTGTGATGGTGTTATAAATGGAAAGGTTTTCTATTTGTCTACCCTTTACTCCACAAATACGCCTTTCTATGCCTTTGCAAACAGCAGACCCAGATCAGACAGCTCCTATAGGAGCTGTCTAATCAGGGTCTGGTCTGTTATCTTATGGAAAAAAGACGTTTTACAGTTTCTGCTTTAGGAAAACAATTTGTGTGGTGATATGCCATTTTAAAAAATAATCTAATTTATATTTGTGATGTCATCATTTCTTTCATGAATACTCATGGAGTAAAGGGTTAAACCTTTCCCTTATGATAATTTATATCAGAAATAACAACATCATGAATATTTAGTAGCTGAATTTTTATAATAACATACAAACACAGCAATTTTTGTCCACAGACAATCTTGTACAATCAGATTTATATTATTTCATTAGCAAACAGAACAGACCCAGATCAGAGGGCTCCTACAGGGTCATCTGATCTGGGTCTGCTCTGTTTGCAAAGGCATGAAAAGGTGTCTCTATTAGGGAAAAGGATGCCTATTAGTTCCTCTTACATCTTATCCAGCACTATGAGCCCTTCATCTCTCAGCATTCTGGCCCGTCTAGATGTACCAAATATAGACTGCAGGCTTCCGTAGCTGGATAAACTATTCCATCTCTGAAACACAAACAGTTAAACCTAGCTAAAGCTACCATTAAATAGAAGTTAAATTCCATGTATCTAAGGCAGGTGGTAGCTTAAGTTAACCTATTCCCTCCTACTGATGCCTGTTGATGCCTCTGTAAAAATCACTTATTGAAACCAATGTGATAAATAGAGCATTTGCTCCATAGGAGCAAATGCTTCATTTATCTCAGTGGTTTCAAATCTACATAATTCTAAAAAAAATATTTTCTCTAGTAAATACTCCTTTTCCCTAGATTTATTGAAAAAGGTTGGGTCTAAAAATAGCCTTTGCAGGAAGGCTTTAATGTAGGGCAAAAGTAATGCTGAAAGCTCCTAAATGGGCTAAAACTGATCATTATCGTTTCTCTGTATGTAAAGTCCCTATGTAACCAAGCCTTAAAAATCAGAGTAACCACAAAGAATTAACTTCCAAACTGCACATTTGTAATACATTGTATATAATATGGTGTATTCATAATTGAGAAAGTGTGACATCGTAAACATATGTCACGTTTTCAGTAGATCATTTTGCTTTCTGTCCTTTACTTCATAAATACCAGGGGACCGTTTCACTAAACTTCGTACGATCACGTAAGTGTGTGTTGCTATGGAATAATCCTAACTTAGTTGTGAAGAGGACTTACGAATTTCGCAGCTACGAAGTTCACAAGTGTCTTTCGTACGACGTGTTAGTGAAACGCTCGTAACTTTTTTCGTACGAACTTCGAAAGCAAAATTCTTAAGCCTACGAAGTTCGTAAGTTACGAAGTTTAGTGAAACGGCCGCCAGTACTCCAGATAAGGTGCATACATGTGTTTTTACATATATTTTTTCATACAAAAATGCATTTGAAATCCTGCATACTGAAATGCATACAGGGTACCAGAATCAGCCCCCGTTTGCCAAATCGGTGTGAAGAAGTTAGGGCCGAGAAGTAGTAACACATGTAAAGGGTCTGATTGACAGAAAAAATATTGAGCGATGACAAAATGCCAACTTTTTTTCAGTTAGTTTTTAACAAAAACAAATGTGAAGAAAAGTGAGAATGGACTCGATTGTGAAGTCAATAATTGACTCTTTAATTGAAAAGGTAATTAGAGATAAAGAAATGGAAAGAAAAATGAGGGATAACAGTTCCTGTCTTCAGCATTTCATTTTGACTTTCAGCATTGAAACCAAAAAGTGTATGTACATACACATTAGCATGGAAAAATTATCTGAGCCCTTCATCTCTCAGCTTTCTTTATTTGGCTGTCATTTCTAAACTAATCATTATAGAGCTTTCAAATTTCACACATGGAACAAGCATGATGAGAGGAAGTGTCATGCACAAGGGCCAAAACTCTAGCATCAATCTTTTTTAAGTTATTCCCCTTTTTCATATTAACAATAAGTTTTTGTGTCAGCTGCGAGCAGGTGACACACGTGTTCCTCCGAACACTCTTGTTTGTAGTAAATGCTCCTTCTTAGTAGATCATTTGAAAGAGGTTGGGTCTAAAAATAGCTTTAATAAGGGAATGGGTTAACAATAGAGCAAAAAGATGGATGGATGAGTTAGGTTTTATGGTCATATAGTAATGAAAATGTACCCCCTTTTAATACTTTTGCAAACATATAAGAAAAAGATCAGACAGCTAATATAAGAGCTGTCTAATCAGTTTTCTCTATTTCAGTTTGCTTTATATGGAATAATATAGATCTGATTCTACAGTTTCTGCTATGGTATTTTCTTCTACGGTAAAACAAGAAAGGTTTACATGACATCAAACCGTGTTTTTCCTTCACTATCAACAAGTGATTTCTAAGTTCAAAGGGGCATAAATCCCAGAAAAATTGCAGAAGGAAAAAGACCTGACAATATGCACATCTACATATTATATGTCCTTGCTACATGCAAGATTTTACGAAAATCTGTTGAGCAGTTTCAAAAGAGTTGCGTTTACAAGGATAGAGACAAAAGATGTAGTGATTTCTATGTTCAAAGGGGCATAATTCCCAGAAAAATTTGAGAAGGAGAAATCCCCAACAATATGCACATCTATGTATTGTGTCCTTGCTACATACAAGGTTTTATGAAATTCTGTTGAACAGTTTGAGAGGAGTTACGCTTACAAGGATAAGGTCAAGAGACCTAGTGATTTCTAAGCTCAAAGGGGCATAACTCCCAGAAAAATTTGAGAAGGAGAAATCCCCAAAATATGCACATCTACTTATTGTGTCCTTGCTACATACAAGGTTTTATGAAAATCTTTTGAGCAGTTTCAGAGGAGTTGCGCTTACAAGATTGGAAGCAGCCAGTCTGTCCGCCACCACCTGACCGCCCGCCCAACATACATCATCATTTTAATAACCAGATTTTCCATGGAAAACCCGGTTAAAAATACCTTTATAAAAATTTCAGCTAATAAATATTCATGATATCATCATTATTCACATGAATATTCATCAGGTAAAGGGTCTAGAACCAACAACATGATTTCTTCAGGGTCTGCTCTGTTTGCTTATGAAATTCCTGTGTACATATGTCATTATAAATATTCATCGAACAAATGTTACTTGCATCACTATTTCTTACATAAATATTCAACAGGGAAAGGGTTAAAATTTATTTTCGAGAATCTCTATTACAAGACACTTATTCAGGTAGTCTTACCTCATTGGTTACCCCTGTTGGCATTCTCAGCCCAAGGCTTAACAACTCTTCAAGTCTGAAACATTAAGTCTTTACTCCATAAATATGCCTTTCTCTGCCATTGCAAACAGAGTAGATCCAGATTAGACGGCTCCTCAAGGAGCCATCTTATCAGGGTCTACTCTGTTTGCTTATGGAATAATATAGATATGATTCTACAGTTTCTGCTATGTCCAGAAATTCATACATCCATGTGCTATTATTATAATTAATCTAACTAATACTGATGACGTCATTATTTCTTGCGCGAATAATTATGGAGTAAATGTTTTAGTCCATGTAACACATTGACATAAAAGTGGTCAAGCTAAATCCTAAGTCAATCTACTGAAAACTATTTTGTCATTAAACTGTTTCATTCATATAAATGGCTCCCCACACCTTTTCAAACAGACCCGACCCAAATTGTACGACTCCTGAAGGAGGCGTCTGATCAGGGTCTGCACTGAATGCTTATGGTATAATGTAGATCTGATTCTTCAAATTCTGCCTGTCAGAGCCAAAATGTCCTGTGTTCATATGCCATTATAAAAAATAATCTAATTAATATTCATTATGTCATTCTTACATGAATATGCAACAGGCAAATGCTTATTCATAAACATGGAAGAAATGATGACATAATGAATATAAATAATTAAATTTGCTGTCAGAATTTTATAATGGCAGAAACTTTGGCAATGGCAGAATCTGTAGAATCAGATATATACAATTCCATAAGCAAACAGAAGATCCTGATCAGACAGCTCCTACAGGAACCATCTGATCTGGGACTATTCTGTTTACAAAAAGGTATAAAAAAGGTGTCTCTATCAGGTATAGGATTCAACATATATATTGCTTGCTGTCAGTCACAAAAGAAAATGGAAGTGAGAGGTTCAGATAAGATGTGTAAATTTAAACATTTTCAAGAATATCTCCTTTATTTCTCCACCAAACCCTATACTGTGACCACTCTTTAGAATCGTCTCATCGAGACGATTCTAAAGAGTGGTCACAGTATAGGGTTTGGTGGAGAAATGACGACTTTAGTATTTGGGTATACACATTTATCTGCAGCTCTGGGAAGTGTAAATGACAGGTAGGAGGACAAAACATTGATGCAATGAATGCAGCAATATATACCGATACTTAATTAAATATCCCTCTGCAAGGTAGATATAAAATGTTCTATTATTTTCTTTCATAAAAGCTTGCATAAAATCTTGACCTAAATACAAGATTCTTGGGCTTCTCGGGTTTTTACCTTGATGACTATCATATTCAACAAACTGACAGTTTTACTCACCTATCGCAGTCAGTCTGCTGGACTACTTTTCTGGTGGCATGACCATTCCTCTCCACCTCATACATCCAGTTATCAGGTTCCAGTGTTTGTATCCTTGCCTCTCTAACAGGTACTACTTCACTAGATTTGTTCAGAGGCAAGAAACGGCCATGAGCACCTATAACATTCAAGATGCTACTTCATGTATTTACATATTGCACAATGTTTCAGTTAATCCTTTACTTCATGAATATTCATATACAAAATAATGACATCATGAATATTAATTACATTTATATTTATATTATAAATTTTATAATGATTAATAACACATTAATTTTTGACCCTGACAGAAACTGTAGTATAACATAGGCAAACGGAGCAGATCCTGATCAGACGGCTCCAATCTGGGTCTACCCTGTTTGCAATGGTATATGGAGTAAAGGGTTAACATGGTTTTAGCATACTCAATTTTTTATGCCTTTGCAAATAGTATTGATGCAGTTGAGACAGCTCCTACAAGAGCTGTCTGATCTGTTTGCCTATATATTACAGATCTCATTCTCCATTTTTGCCATGGTTATAAAATCTATAGTTTATAATTTTGATAAATAATAAATTAAAGAGTTTTAGTAAGCAAGCTCATATACCCTACGCCGCCACATTGTCAGAGAAAAAAGTGGTCCCCCCATGACAGATTACTCTGAAAATTAAAGCTTTTCACATGACAATTCTTAGAGCAAAAAGAAATAAATGACCCAGTAATCACAAAAGCTTGATGTTTTTTCAAAAAAGAGCTAACAAGAGCCGCATGCAGTGCCAATGCTCGTCTGATTTGGTGCTTGTCCAGCTAAATTAAAACTTTTTGAAAGAAAATAAAGGGCCATAACTCCAAAATTTTGAAATCAAGAGTTATGGTTCTTATGTAGGGGCCTTCTCCTCCATGAGATCTACCAACCTATGAAGTTTCATGTTGATACCTCTTATACTTTTTGAGCAACGAGCTACATTAAAGTTTTGCACGCCGATGACAACTACAACTACGACTCAGTAATCACATTAGCTCGACTTTTTCTTCAAAAACAGACAAGCTAAAAATGGTCAAGAAATGAAAGTGCTAAATGAGCAACAATATATTATGATACACAGACTGAATGACAGACTGACGAGTCAAAAACTATATACTCTGTGCAACTGCATTGCAAGGGGTATAATTAATGTTCATGATGGGCAGAGTTTTGCATAAATACATACACCGGTGAAGGTTTAGAACATACCTGGCCCCACCCCAATGTAGTTTTGGCCTTTCCAGTATCCCATATTGTGCTGACTCTGTGCTCCCTGTAATAATAGTGGAAGAATGAATGTGTCATTGATGTCAAATGTTCAACAAGACAAGTATACAGGATTCATTTTATGAAACCATTGTGATAAATAGAGCACAATTATAAAATTTTCCTATTCTCTAGTAAATGCTCCTTTTCAGTAGATTTAGAAAAAAAACGTTTCATCTAAAAATAGCCTATAGTTTAAAACAAGGTAACAATAATTCACTCTTCTGTCACTATACTATTCATCCTTTGATCCAGAGCTACAGATAAAGGTGCATACTCAAATACTAAAATCTTCATTTCTCCACCAAACCCTATGTTGTGACCACACTTAAGAATTGTCTCGAGGAGACGATTCTAAGGAGTGGTTAGAACATTAGGTTTGACGAAGGAATTAAGAAGTTATTTTTGAAAATGTTTCAATTTACGCATCTTATCTAGACTTCTGCTTAGATCTGTTTACATTAAATTATTATTATTAATACAGTGCTCCCTCCCTACAATGGCTCTCTCAATAATGATTACCTCCTTACAACAACGCATGTCACTGTTTCCGGAACAACAAGGCTCCAGAAACAACGTTTTTCCATCGTATTTTCTTTATGTCTCCATCAAACCCTATGTTGTGACCACTCTTTAGAATCGTCACTTTGTGACGATTCTAAAGAGTGGTCACAACATAGGATTTGATTGAGGCATAACGGTTTTAGTTCTCGAAATAACCTTATCTGGGGATCTGCAAACAAGCTAATTATGTTTGATATTCCCTCCCTATAACAACTCCCTCTGTACAACACATGCAATCTTCGTATCCCAAAGGGTGTCATTGTAGAGAGGGAGCACTGTACATGCATTCATGAAGTCATCATTTCTTATGTGAATATTCATGGAGTAAAGGGTTATCCCTTTCCCTATTCTATATTTTGTCCAATTTTTTATATCTACTGAATATTTATAGACAAAATGAAAAATGGGAAGGGGTAAATTGTAGTCATTTTAGAAAGTAAAGAAACAGTTCTATCAAATTCCATTAACAAACAGAGCAGACCCTGAACAGACGGCTCCTATAGGAGCTGTCTGATCTTGGTCTACTCTGTTTGCAAATGCGTGAAAAAATGTTTACATGAGGGAAAGGGTTAAATACATGTATACTTGACATGGTACAATATTTTCTTCTTCAAACTGCCATTTTAAAAATCCAGGTAACTATTCTAGGGTCATTTTCTGTACTAAATATTCAGGAGGTGAAGGATTAATAATGGCTAAAAGTGAAATGGACTGCTCCATCCCTGTTTAACCCATTCCCTCATAGACTATTTTTAGATCCAACCTCTTTGAATGAATCTACCGTAAAGGAGCATTAAATAGAGAAAAGGAAATTTTTTAGAATTTTGTAGTTTGAAAACATTGTGATAAATAGAGCATATAGGAGCAAAAGCTCTATTCATCACAATGGTTTCAACAGGTGACTTTTGCAGGGGCGTCAATATGAGGGAATGCATTAATAGTAGTCTATTCATAATATAAAAGGGTATAAACTTTGTTGAACAAGAGTACCGCATACGGTACATAATACGCCCACTCAAAGAGATCTACCAACCTATGAAGTTTTATGTTGGTTCCTCTTATAAATACTTTTTGATTAATCAGACAACGCCTATGACCCAGTGATCACAATAGCTCGACGTTTCTTCACAACAGACAAGCTAAAAATTCTGGACAATAAAGAGATGAAGAGAACACATCTTGTATTGCAGAACTGAAGCATAACTGCCTGCTAAAGATCACATGAGTTTACATAATAAAGACTGGAGACAACTTACATTTCTAGCAAAGTTTGAAACTTCATATCTTTCAAATCCATGATGTTTGAGAGTCTGTTGATAAAAAAACAAAAATGAACTTGAACTAGAGGTTTGTTTTTGTCACAAAAACAGATGTCTCCCCCTCCCAACCTCTTTCCAATACACAAGTGTAATGTCTGTAACTTCAAACTTATCAGGGTCTAATGTTTAAGTCATCAGGGGCAATAACTCCAACACTGTCAAAGGGAGACAATTCCAAAGCCCCAGATACACAATAACACATGCTAGTCAACATTTTTGTGAAGTTTGGTGACTCTAGTACTAGTGGTTTCAGATACATGTGACACAAAGTAAAGTTTCTCTTATTTAAGTCATAAGGGGCAGTAACTCTAAAGTTATCAGGGGAGACAATTAAAACCCCCCAGATGCACAACAACTCATGCTGGTGAACATTCCTGTGAAGTTTGGTGACTCTAGCCCTACTGGTTTTAGAGATACGTGCAGCACAAAGTTTCTCTAATTTTAAGTTAACATATCAGGGGCAGCAAATCAAGAATTATAAGGGGGAGACAATTAAAAAACCCAGGTGCACAACAACTCATGCTGGTGAACATTCCTGTGAAGTTTGGTGACTCTAGCCCTAGTGGTTTTAAAGATATGCATGACAAAATATTTCTCTAATTTAATGTAATCATATCAGGGGCAATAACTCCAAAGTTATCAAGCGAAGACAATTCAAAAACCCAAGTTGTACAATAACTCATGCTGGTCGACATTCCTGTGAAGTTTGGTGACTCTAGCCCTAGTGGTTTCAGAGATATGCACGACACTAAGTAAAGTTTGTCTAATTTTAAGTCATCAGGGGCAGTAACTCCAAAGTTAACAGGGGAGATAATTCAAAAAACCTAAGAGCAAAACAACTCATGCTTGTGAACAATCCTGTGAAGTTTGGTGACTCTAGCCCTACTGGTTTCAGAGATACGCGCGACACAAACTTTGTATAAATTTAAGTATTCATATCAGGGGCAATAACTCAAGAATTACCAGGGGGAGACAATTCAAAAACCATAGGTGCACAACAACTCATGCTGGTGAACATTCCTGTGAAGTTTGGTGACTCTAGTACCAGCGGTTTCAGAGATACGCGCGACACAAAGTTTTCCTATTTTTAAGTCATCAGGGGCAATAACTCCAAAATTATCAAGGGGAGACAATTCAAAAACCGTAGGTGCACAACAACTCATGCTGGTGAACATTCCTATGAAGTTTGGTGACTCTAGCCCAACTGGTTTCAGAGATACGCGCGACACAAGTTTGTGACGGACAGACAGACAGACAGACAGACAGACGGACGGACATGCTAACAAATGGGTAGTTGTGTGACTTTTTCCTTTGATCTTTTCTTGTGGGACTAGTCCCACAAGAAAAACTATTTTTGGCTCTAACTTTGGAAAAGAATGATCTGGAAGCTAACCCTAACCCTAACCCTATGTCCCACAACTGGCCAGGTTAATGTCACAAGAAATGGCCAGGTTAATGTCACAAGAGATGGCCAGGTTAATGATTTTACTTGTGCGACTAGTTAGAAAAAGTCACACAACTACCCTTTGGTGAGTGCGGACGGACGGACGGACAGACGGACAGACGGACGGACAGACAGACAACTCTGGCAAAAACAATATATCTCCCCATAAATGGGGGAGACATAATTATCACTGAATGTGAGATTTATACACAAGCACTTGTTACACTATGTTATAATTAGAACAAGCATTCTGAGAGTATTGTTTTTGCAGCACAATGTCCCCTTCCGACTTGTTAAATTGAACTAGAAATGTGTCCATAGGACACTGATGCCCCCCACTTCAGATTCTTTTGTCACAGAAAGTAAGGACCATAATCATCATTCAAGATGCACATAAAGGAGAAACATCTGTGAACGTTTCAGGCAAACATTTGGGAATGTTTCAGGCAAGTGCTCCTAACAGTGTAGGAATATGACACATAAGACATTGTGACTGTAACAGCTTCTAAAGTATGCAAGGACTGAAGCGATTTACATGCCTATCGAACTTGACCAAGATATAATGGCCACAAACGTGTGTAAATTTTGGTGTGGATTGGGCAAATACATTCCAAGAAAGAGCCCCGACAAATTCTTCTAGATGTACGTACAGACGTACGGAGGGACATACCTATGGACAAGGGCAACCCTATATGTCACCATTTTGTGGGGCCATAATAATTTGGGGATTCACAGCAAACTATAAATGATATAAATGTAATTTGTTTTGAAATAAGAAAATCTAACGCTTCACATTAGATCGGTTTATTTTGGCAAGCAATCAAGGTTGCTGTTTACTACCGGTGTTGCTATGGTTTTCTTGTTTTTAAACATTATCTCGCTCTCTCGCTATTTCCATATCCGTCTTGATCAAAATAATTAATACAGATACAACAGGGCTTGAAGTTTGAAAAAAGATACCCTTTACCTGATGTCTTTTCATGTCTTTGCAAATAGAGTAGACCCAGATCAGACAGTTCCTTTAGGAGCCATCTAAACAGGGTCTGTATAGTTTGCTTGTGTAATAATATAGTATAAAGATTAATCTAATTACATGTAATATTAATGATGTCATTATTTCTTACATGAATACTAGGTATAGCCCCCATAATAGGGCTAACTTAAAGTTAACCCCCCTTTCCTCCAAGAATATTCATTTTAAAGAAAATATGACATCATGAATATTAATTAGATTAATTTGTTATAAAAGCACATGGACAATCATGAATTTTTGGCCATTGCAGAAACTGTAAAATCATATCTACATTATACCATAAGCAAACAGGGCAGACCCTGATCAGATGGCTCCTATGTAAGCCATCTGATGTCTACTCTGTTTGAAAAGGCTTAGAAAGGCGTATCCATGGAGGAAAAGATTAAATCATGTATCACTACCTCCACTGCAGCAGTATACATATCTGCCATTGCATCGTTATCTGGAAGCTGGCAGTCCCCTTTCTCCACCCACTTGAACAGCTGTGTGCCTCGCTCAAGCGTAAGCTGGTACAGAGAGACGTGGTCATCACAAATAGACAGCATCTGAAGCGCAGCAAAATACAGCATTGTCCCAACATACAAAGTGCATATCATTCAACCCGTTACTCCATGAGTATTCATGTAAAGAATAATGACATCATGAATATTGATTAAATTATTTCTTATAAAGGCACATAAACAGGATAAATTTTGGCTGATCTGGGTCTACTCTGTTTGCAAATGATTTATATGAGTGAGAGGGTTAACTTTAGTCTGCAAAGTATCAAAATTGCTAGAGGATTTTGAATTACAAACTATTTCGCATGAATTCCTAAAACTAAACATAGATTTGTTCCAACATTCTAATTCCCTAAAGTTATACCCTAGCAAAACCATTCTACATGTCCACCACTAAAGAGTCTTTCAGGGAAATGATAGCCAACTGCAGGATGAAAGTTTTGCAGAAATATCTGAGGAGAGATGTCTGCATCACTTTTGGGTAAATGCTAGAGTAAACTGTTCTTAACACTTTACTTCATGAATATTCATGTAAGATATAATGACATCTTGAATATTAGGTAGATTAATTGCTATAATAGCACATGGACACATGAATGTTTGGCCATAACAGAAACTGTTGAATCAGATCTATATTATCTCATAAGCAAACAGAGCAGACCCTGATCAGGCGGCTCCTATAGGAGCCGTCTGATCTGGGTCTACTTTGTTTGCAAAGGCGTAGAAAGGCGTATCTATGGAGTTATGGGTTATAGACATCCATGTCAATTCATTAACCCTTCAGTCCAAAAATATTAATGTAAGAAATGATGACATCATGCATATTGATTAGCCGAATTTTTGAAATGGCAAAAGACCACAGGAATGTCGGGGTCATAGCAGAAACTGTAACTGAAACAGAAATCTATATTATTTCAAAAGCAAACAGAGAAGACCCCAATCAGATGGCTCCTATAGGAGCCATCTGATCTGGGTCTACTCTGTTTGCAAAAGCATTAAAAGTCGTATCTGCGGAGTAAAGGGTTTACAACACCCATTACACAGCCATTTTAGAAAGGTTCCACTGTATAAATCAAAAGATCTTATAAAGATGTATGCCAGTATTACCTGCCTCAGTTCCTGCTCCCAATCCTTCAAGGTCTGGCCTGGGCGACCGAAGATAAGGTCAACTGATACCCTTCCTGGGTAAAAAGTCTTTGCCACATCAAGACACCTATGCAAGTACAAATCACCCATAATTATGGACAATAGACAGATTGCTTTTTGACTTAACCCTTTCCTTCATATAAACATGTTTTCATGCATTTGCAAACAGAGTAGACCCTCATCAGATGGCTCCTATAAGAGCCATCTGATCAGGGTCTACTCTGTTTGATAATGGAATTTGAAAGATCTGTTTCTGTGCTTCCTAAAAAGGCAAGAATGTTCCAACTTCCATATTTCATTGAATACAACTTTTTTGTCCATTAATATTCAGTAGGTATTCAATTTGGAATAAATATAGAACAAGAGATGTTTGTAAAACATGTATACCCCCCAGACCCCCTGACCTTTGATCTAGTGACCTCAACTATAGAGGTCATCTAGCGGTCATGACTAATCACCACAGCAACTTTGAAGATCCTAAGCCAAACCACTGATCATTTATTGATCTGAAAACATTTCACATATTAAGGTCATGGTGACCTTGACCTTTGATCTAGCGACCTCAACAACTATAGGGGTCATCTAGTGGTCACGACCAACTACCACAGCAAGTTTGAAGATCCCGACCCAAACCATTGAGCAGTTATTAATTGGAAACCATTTCATCAGTTAAGGTCATGATGACCTTGATCTTTGATCTAGTGACCTCAAAATCAATAGGGGTCATCTAGTTGTCATGACCAACCACCACAGCAAGTTTGAAGATTCTAAGCCAAACCCTTGAGCAGTTATTGATCGCAAAACATTTCACCAGTTAAAGTCATGGTGACCTTGACATTTGACCTAGTGACCTAAAAAATAATAGGGGTTATCTATTGGTCATGACCATCCACCACGGCAAGTTTGAAGATCCCAAGCCAAACCCTTGAGCAGTTATTGATCGCAAACCATTTCACCAGTTAAGGTCATGGTGACCTTGACCTTTGACCTAGTGACCTAAAAAACAATAGGGGTCATTCAGTTTTCATGACCAACCACCTAAGCAAATTTGAAGGTCCTAAGCCAAACCCTTGAGCAGTTATTGATCAGAAACCATTTTACCAGTTAAGGTCATGGTGACCTTGACCTTTGACCTCAAAATCAAGATGGGGTCATCAAGTGTTCATGACCAACTACCACAGCAAATTTGAAGATCCTAAGCCAAACCCTTGAGCAGTTATTGATCAGAAACCATTTTACAAGATAAGGTCATGGTGACCTTGACCTTTGACCTAGTGACCTCAAATACAATAGAGGTCATCCAGTTGTCATGACCAACTACCGTAGCAATATTGAAGATTCTAAGCCAAACCCTTGAGCAGTTATTGATCGCAAACCATTTCACCAGTTAAGAGCATGGTGACCTTGACCTTTGACCTAGTGACCTAAAAACAATAAGGGTCATCTAGTGGTCATTACCAACCACCACAGCAAATTTGAAGATCCTAGGCCAAACCCTTGAGCAGTTATTGATCGCAAACCATTTCACCCTTTAAGGTCACGGTGACCTTGACCTTTGACCTAGTGACCTAAAAAACAATAGGACTCATCTAGTTGTCATGACCAACCACCTAAGCAAATTTGATGGTCCTAAGCCAAACCCTTGAGCAGTTATTGATCGGAAACCATTTAACCATTTAAGGTCATGGTGACCTTGACCTTTGACCTAGTGACCTCAAAATCAATAGGGGTCATCCAGCGGTCATGACCAACCACCACAGCAAGTTTGAAGATCCCAAGCCAAACCCTTGAGCAGTTATTGATCGGAAACTATTTCACCATTTAAGGTCATGGTGACCTTGACCTTTGACCTAGTGACCTCAAAAACAATAGGGGTCATCTACTTGTCATGACCAACCACCACAGCAAGTTTGAAGATTCTAGGCCAAGTCGTTTATCAGTTATCATTCGGAAACCATCGATCTACCGACCGACCGACATGTGCAAAGCAATATACCCCCATTTTTTCAAAAGGGGGGTATAAATATAGAACATGGAAAGGGTTAACTAATATATGAAAGAAAGGCTTCAATTTGTTAGAGAATTTTGATTGACAAACAATGCAGACCCTGATCAGAGGGGTCCTCAAGAAACTCATTTCTTGCATTCAAAGGGATAACTTTCAGCCAGATGAGCAAAGTTTTGGCGTAGAAATGATCACTATTCAATTTGGATTTATCTTGATTTCTTTGAGGGAATGCTAAGAGTAACTAACTGTTTGGATCCTAATGAGATACTGAGTTACTCAGCTTCTCGTTTGCATCTAAACTATTTCCAAAATAAACCACTAATGCTATCGGTTAAATTTTACATAATGTAGTAATTCAGCCATTAAAAAAATAATGTAAAATTTCATGATAAGGTGAATAATTTACTTGCTGAATAGTTATAATTGCATATAGGTATGAATGAATTATTGCTATTACTAGAAACTGTAGAATTTCATAATCAAACAGAGCAGACCCTGATCAGAGAGCTCCTACAGATGACTCTGTTTGCCTATGAAGTTATACAGTGCTCCCTCCCTACAACGAACCTCTCAATAACGATTCCCTCCTTACAACAACGCATGTCACTGTTTCCGGAACAACAAGGCTCCAGACATAACTTTTTTCCATCGTATTTTCTTTATGCCTCCATCAAACCCTATGTTGTGACCACTCTTTAGAATCGTCACAAAGTGACGATTCTAAAGAGTGGTCACAACATAGGGTTTGATTGATGCATAACACTTTTAATAGATCTAACTCTATAGTTTCTACCCACACAATACATTCATTTGTACATATGCAGTTAGAAAACAAGCCAGTATTGTCCATCAATACATTGTATTCTAATGGAGACTACTCTTAGTATTTCTACAGTCATCACCTTTGAAACACGTTTCAAAATTATTGTTGAGGAGATATACTCCAGACAAATTTCTTGACAAACTTTTAATAAAATTGAGGTCAGGGTTAAGGTCGTGGAGACACCAAAGTAGTATGTTACACTCTGCCTTCTCAAAATGCATGCACACATGAAATTTGGAAATCCTATACCAAAGGATTGAGGATATAGCATCTGAACTGAAAACTGAGATCACGGACAAGGTCAAGGTAAAGGTCATGGAGACATCAAAGTGGTATGTGACAGGTTCAGTTTCAATTCCCTAGATGTCATTATTTTTTAAATGAATTTTCAACACAGAAAGGTTTAATTCAATAACCATCAGTAGATATACCTCAATGCCTCTTTAACAGAATGGTCTCTGCCCAGCAGTTTTAAGTCTGTGTCATTGATGGCCTGAAATGAGAAACAGATAGAAAAGGCCATGTATACTATATGGTATCAAATCAGACTCTATACTGTCACAAAATGAGCAAAAAAGAATAAGTTCTGAGCGGTTACATGCAGTTCAGAACATGATCAGCTACTGTATTTTAAATTTAGTTCTACACTATTGGTAAAGCCCGAATCTTGGTTGTTGTTGTTGTTGTTAAGGCTCAAATTGCAACCTTAGGTTAACCTTTAGCACTCTTAGCACAGAAAATGCTTTTTAATTCTAAAGCATAAGTACATCTTCCATTTCTGTCATAGATCACAATCTAGGTCACAGTTTTTAACCAAGATGAAACGTCAGCAATAAATTTCTCAATGTAACCAACTAAAGCAGATTTAAATTTTCCCAGTTTGAAAACCGTACATTCTGAACTCTTTCCCTGTTCTGTTTATTCCAAATTTCAAAACCTACTGAATATTCATGGACAAAATAGTTACAATGAAATATGGAAGGCAGAACATTGTAGCCATTTAAGAAAGTAAAGAAACATATCTATCAAATTCCATAAGAAAACAGACCCTGATCAGACGGCTCCTACAGGAGAAGTCTGATCTGGGTCTACTCTGTTTGCAAATGCATGAAAATGCGTTTATATGAACTTACAGAGGGAAAGTGTTAACTGAAACAAAACTCAAAAAATTTGTTTATCTGAAAAGTAAAATGAATTCCATCAAGATGAGAAGAAAAAAAAACAACAAGAGGGCCAGAATGGCCCTGAAGCGCTCACCAGACAGTCAGAGGAGAAGATTTTCAAAGTTTTCACTATATGTTTCTATAGAAAACTAGCCTGCCTTGGGGCGGGGCTCATTTTAACCCAAGAGGCACAATTTATATAACTTTTGTAGAGGACCTGAACATGATGCTATGTGCCAAATATGAAAGCTGAGAACCTTCCAGTTTAAGACGAGAAGATTTTCAAAGTTTTCACTATATGTTTCTATTGAAAATGGCTACCCCTGCGGGTGGGCCAATTTTCACTCAAGGGTCATAATTTATATAACTTTTGTAGAAGACCTGAACATGATGCTATGTGCAAAATATGAAAACTGAGAACCTTCCAGTTTCAGAGAAGAAGATACTCAAAGATTTCACTATTTGTTTCTATTGAAAACTGCCCACCCCTGGAGCGGGGCCAATTTTGACCCTGGGGTGGGGGACAATTTTGACCCTGGGGCCATATTTTATACATATTTTGTAAAGGACCTGGACATGATGCTATGTGGCAAATATGAAAGCTGAAAACCTTCAAGTTTCAGAGGAGAAGGTTTTCAAAGTTTTCCCTACATGCATTTATTTCTATTGAAAACTGCCCACCCCTGAGGTGGGGCCAATTTTGACCCCAGGGCCATAATTTATAAGACTTTTGTAGAGGACCTGAACATGATGCTCTGTGCCAAATATGAAAGCTGAGAGCCATCCAGTTTCAGAGAAGAACATTTTCAAAGATTTCACTATTTGTTTCTATTGAAAACTGCCCACCCCTGGGGCGGGGCCAATTTTAACCCTGGGGCCATAATTTATATAACTTTTATAGAGGACCTGAACATGATGCTATGTGTCAAATATGAAAGCTGAGAGCCTTCCAGTTTCAGAGAGGAAGATTTTCAAAGTTTTCACTATTTGTTTCTATTGAAAACTGCCCACCCCTGGGGCGGGGTCAATTTTGACCCAGGGCCATAATTTATACAACTTTTGTAGAGGACCTGAACATGATGCTCTGTGCCAAATATGAAAGCTGAGAGACTTCTAGTTTCAGAGAAGAAGATTTTCAAAGATTTCACTATTTGTTTCTATTGAAAACTGCCCAACCCTGGGGCGAGGCCAATTTTGACCCCAGGGCCATAATTTATATAACTTTTGTAGAGGACCTGAACATGATGCTATGTGCCAAATATGAAAGCTGAGAACCTTTTGGTTTCAGAGGAGAAGATTTTCAAAGTTTTACTATATTTTTCTATTGAAAACAAGGCACCCCGGGGTGGGGCCAATTTTGACCCCAGGGCCATAATTTATAAAACTTTGTAGAGGACCTGAACATGATGCTGTATGCCAAATATGAAAGCTGAGAGACTTGCAGTTTCAGAGAAGAAGATTTTCAAAGATTTCACTATTTGTTTCTATTTAAAATTGCCCACCCCTGGGGCGGGGCCAATTTTGACCCCAGGACCATAATTTATATAACTTTTGTAGAGGACCTGAACATGATGCTGTATGCCAAATATGAAAGCTGAGAGACTTGCAGTTTCAGAGAAGAAGATTTTCAAAGATTTCACTATTTGTTTCTTTTTAAATTTGCCCACCCCTGGGGCGGGGCTAATTTTGACCCCAGGGCCATAATTTATATAACTTTTGTAGAGGACCTGAACATGATGCTGTATGCCAAATATGAAAGCTGAGAGACTTGCAGTTTCAGAGAAGAAGATTTTCAAAGATTTCACTATTTGTTTCTTTTTAAATTTGCCCACCCCTGGGGCGGGGCTAATTTTGACCCCAGGGCCATAATTTATATAACTTTTGTAGAGGACCTGCTCATGATGCTATGTGCCAAATATGAAAGCTGAGAACCTTCTGGTTTAAGAGGAGAAGATTTTCAAAGTTTTACTATATGTTTCTACTGAAAACAAGGCACCCCTGGGGCGGGGCCAATTTTGACCCCAGGGGCATAATTTATAAAACTTTTGTAGAGGACCTAAAGATGATACTATGTGCCAAAGATGAAAGATGAGAACCCTGTAGATTCAGAGGAGAAGATTTTTAAAGGTTCAAATTGTTGACGACGGACGACGAACGACGGACGACACACGACGCACGCCGACGGACAATGGGTGATCACAAAAGCTCACCCTGAGCACAAAGTGCTCTGGTGAGCTAAAAACTGTAAGAAAATACACAAAGTACCGGTATCAATATTGGCAGGTCTTATGCAAATACTTTATACATATTTCGTCTTCATGTATACTGTGTGTTAGATATATCAATAAAGTTATAATGATACTCAAAGGTGTCCGACGCATGCTTGGACTCACCCATAGACCCCCCCCCCCCCCCCAAAAAAAAAAAAAAAAAAAAAAAAAATGATCGAAGTATGTTCAACTAGCCTAAAACTATCTATTTGAACCCTAAACCACTACGAAAAACAAGAAAAACACGATCCAGAAAAAAATTTCCTTTCGGGTCTATATATGTATTGAAAGGTATCTAACTACGCCAGATCAACGGCGGAAAATTCAACAGTCATGTTTTTAAAAGTCTTACAGCAAAGCCAATTCAACACCGAGTTTAATCATTTTGGTGTTGATCCGTTCCAAATTCCATATATTAAGCGGCACACTTAGTGCTTTCCTTAAATATTGCTCCGTCTTGTCGCTGCAAGACGGCGAATTTGAAAAAACACTAGAGCGAAACGATGTGACTCCCGCCTGGATGCATAGACGTATATAGGGGGGATCTGTATTAGTTAATCTTTTCAACAAAAACAGGAATTATGGTGAAACACTATCGAAAAACATTAAACTCACCACAATTAAAACGGCGCTTACTATTTCCAGTCTGCTACGAGGAGCCAGTTTTCTTTCCCCAACTTTCTTTTTGAACGGAAGCGACCATTTTGCTGTGACCCGGCTCATAAACTATTAGATATGCAAATTGACTACTACTTCCGGGCCACAGCGAAATGGCCATCTCCGTTCAAAACGAAAGTAGGAGAAAGAAAACTGGCGTCTCATATCAGACTGGAACTAGCCAACATCGTTTTAACTGCGGTGAGTTGAATGTTTTTCGAATGCGGTTCAGCATAATTCCCGTTTTTGTTGAAAAGTTAAACGAATACAGATCCCCCTATACACTTTTATGCATCCTTGTGGGAGTCACATCGTTTCGCTCTAGCGTTTTTTCAAATTCGCCGTCTTGCAGCGACAAGACGGAGCAATATTTAAGGAAAGCACTAACTGTGCCGCTTAATATATGGAATTTGGAACGGATCAAGACCAAAATGATTGAAATCGGTGTTGAATTGGCTTTGCTGTAAGACTTTTAAAAACATGACTGTTGAATTTTCCGCGGTTGATCTGGCGTAGTTGGATACCTTTCAATACATATATAGACCCGAAAGGAAATTTTTTTCCGGGTCGTGTTTTTCTTGTTTTTCGGAGTGGTTAAGGGTTCAAATAGATAGTTTTAGGCTAGTTGAACATACTTCGATCACTTTTTTTTTTTTTTTTTTTTTTTTTTTGGGGGGGGGGGGGGGGGGTCTATGGGTGAGTCCAAGCATGCGTCGGCCACCTTTGATGATACTTACCTGAATGCCTAAAGACAGCCTATTCACACCTGATTCATGAAACTCCCTGAAAAACACAAATGTAATTCTCATCTTGCTATCCATGTCCTGGCTGGTTTGTACAAATTGTTTAGATCCAGATGAGATGAGATGTCAACTATTACACCCTTTCCCTGTTCTATACGTAGACCAAATTTCAATATCTACTGAATATTCATGGACAAAATAGTTATAATGAACAAGAGATGTTTGTAAAACATGTATACCCCCAAGACCACCTGACCTTTTACCTAGTGACCTAAAAAACAATAAGGGTCATGACCAACCACCAAAGCAAGTTTGAAGTTCCTACGACAAGCCGTTTATCAGTTATTGATTGGAAATTGTTTGATCTACCGACAGACAGACAGACTGATGACCAGTGCAAAGCAATATATCCCCATTTTTTCAAAACGGGGGTATAAATATGGAAGGTGGAACATTATAGCCATTGTAGAAACTAATGAAACAGATCTATCAAATACCATTAGCAAACAGAGTAGACCCTGATCAGACGGCTCCTATAGGAGCCTTATTCTTATTATTTTTATGTTGCAAAAATGTTACTTAATCCTTTTCTTCATGAATACGCAAACAGATTAGACATTATTCGATACAAAACCTAGGGCAGAGTGAAGGCTTTGTATAATAATGAAAACAGTGTGTTTCTATTTCATGTCAGTATACATGTACATACATAGTGGGAAACATCACGTCGCTTTCAAGCTACCCATTTTGCCAAACCCTTTAGTTAATACAAACACTTTTTCACACTTTTGCAAACTGAGCAGACCCAAATCTGATGGCTGCCATAGGAGTCGTATGATCAGGGTCTGCTCTGTTTACTTATGACATAATAAAGATATAATTCTATAGTCTGTGCCATGGAAAAATATTCTCTTCATAATGGCATTATACACTTTCAGCTTATTAATATTCATACAGTCAGTTTTTCATACTACATAATATGTAAATATTCATGAGGGTAAGGGTTTAAACTGATGTGTGTTTATATCAATTTCTTACCATGATAAAGTACATACTAACCCTTCGCTTGCTGAATTTTAAAATACATTTCTCCTTCTTTACCCATGCCCTGTGGCATATATCGTCACTGTGTACAATTATTGCGCTGTGCAATCACTGCTGTGGAGTGCACTGGTTGCACAATCAATTTGAAAATAGTGCAGACCCTGATGAGACAGCTCCTGCAGGAGCTGTCTCATCTGGGTCTTCACTATTTACTGGTAGGTATATTGACGTGAATAGCAAGCGAAGGGTTAAGACTTTGATTCAAACCAAACACAATTTGACTATTTACCGTATATTACAGAGAATACTCTGCATATGAAAACAATTGCTTAGAATGCTTTTCTTACTTCAGTTTGTTTGCCTCCAAGTCTGTTGGGTTTGCCTCGAGCGTAACCTCTGACCCCTTAGGTAAAACCACATGACCATTAATTGTGTCGAGGACCTTGCGGATTGTACTTGGAAGGGCCAAACTTGGTGTACCTGTCAAATACCATAACAGATTATAAGTATCTTCATCTAAACCCTTTACTTGATCAAGGTGCAATTGCAAACAGAGTAGACCCAGATAAAATGGCTCCTACAGGAGCCATTTAAACAAGGGTCAGCTCTATCTATTCATAGAATATCTTAGATCTGATTCTATTAGAGGGGGGAGGGATATCGTAGACATGAGTTCACTTTAGTTATTTCAGCTATAACAGATTACTTTAACCCTTTCCCTCATATAAACGTGTTTTCACCCGTTTGCAAACAGAGTAGACCCAGATCAGACGGCTCCTAGAGGAGCCGTCTCATCAGGGTCTGCTCTGTTTGCTAATAGAATTTTGAAAGATCTGTTTCTTTGCTTTCTAAAATGTCTACAATGGTCCACCTTTCATATTTATTTATAACTATTTTGTTAATGAATATTCAGTAGGTATTGAAATTTGGGCTAAATATAGAACAGGGAAAAGGGTTAAGATAAACCTGATGAATATTCCATTTATAAGAAATTATGAAATTATAAAAATTTATTACCTTCATTTTTATAATGGAATATGTCTATAGGTCATTTTGCCATGGCAGAAACTGTAGAATCAAATCTTTATACATCCAAAAACAAACAGGCCCTGATCAGTCTGGTCCTACAGGAGCCATCTGTTCTGAGTTTACTGTGTTTGCATATGTGTCAAAACTCTTTACTCCGTGAATATTCATGGAAGAAATAATGACATTAGTAAATGTATAGTTGGCTGAGCGGTCCCTCGGACTTTACTTTTATCATGAGTATTAATTAGATTAAGTTTTATAATGGCGCAAGAAAACAAGAATTTTGAGGGATAGTCGAAACTGTAGAACCAGATCTATATTATTTCATAAAGAAACAGAACAGACCCTGATCATCCCACAGGAGCCATCTAATATGGGTCTACTTTGTTTGCAAAGTCATGAAGCCTCTCTATGTCATGCCACATGTGATAAGAACCACAATGGAAATAAGAGCATGCTCGTTATTGTGTTATCCTTGGTATAGAAAGCATGCCATGGTTTTCACTATGCATCATTTTACGAATAATGATTTATTATGATGTGATACATGTTTGTGAACCATATTATGTTTTCTGTATGCCGAAATAAATCTATCTATCTATCTATCTAGAAAGGAATATTTATGGAGTAAAGGGTTAAGACAGAAAAGTTGGAAACTCACTGTTTAACCCTTTACCTGATAGAAGCGGCTTTGAGCCAGTTTAATATATTCCTCCGCTGAAGAAAATAGTTCCAATTTTTAAAATAATGAACATATAGCATCATAAATAGTTTCTATATTCTAGGAGGTGGTAGCTTAAAGCAGGCTGAAAGTAAAGCAGAATGAGCATTAAGGCGCATTCTGCTTTACTTTCAACCTGCTTTAAGTGGTCACCTGTCTTCAAAACTAGAAATAGGCTATTGGGTAAAGGGTTAAAATTTATCATCTACATGTTCATGGAAAATGTGGGATTTTTTGTTTTGATTTTAATCAAAATTTAAAGAACTGTCACTAACCCCATTGGCAACAGGTACATAAATTCACTGGGTATCTTAAACAAGAGGGCCAGAATGGCCCTGAAGCGCTCACCAGACAATCAGAGGAGAAGATTTTCAAAGTTTTGACTATATGTTTCTATAGAAAACTAGCCTGCCCTGGGGTGGGGCTAATTTTGACCCAAGAGGCACAATTTATATAACTTTTGTCGAGGACCTGAACATGATGCTATGTGCCAAATATGAAAGCTGAGAACCTTCCAGTTTAAGACGAGAAGATTTTCAGTTTTCAATATATGTTTCTATTGAAAACTGGCTACCCCTGGGGCGGGCCAATTTTCACCCCAGGGCCATAATTTATATAACTTTTGTAGAAGACCTGAACATAATGCTATGTGCAAAATATGAAAGCTCAGAACGTTCCAGTTTCAGAAGATATTCAAAGATTTCACTATTTGTTTCTATTGAAAACTGCCCACCCCTGGGGCGGGGCCAATTTTGACCCTGGGGCCATATTTTATACATATTTTGCAGAGGACCTGGACATGATGCTATGTGCCAAATATGAAAGCTGAAAACCTTCAAGTTTCAGAGGAGAAGGTTTTCAAAGTTTTCCCTACATGCATTTATTTCTATTGAAAACTGCCCACCCCTGTGGTGGGGCCAATTTTGACCCCAGGGCCATAATTTATATGACTTTTGTAGAGGACCTGAACATGATGCTCTGTGCCAAATATGAAAGTTGAGAGCCATCCAGTTTCAGAGAAGAAGATTTTCAAAGATTTCACTATTTGTTTCTATTTAAAACTGCCCACCCCTGGGGCGGGCCAATTTTGACCCTGGGGCCATAATTTATATAATTTTTGTAGAGGACCTGAACATGATGCTATGTGCCAAATATGAAAGCTGAGAGCCTTCCAGTTTCAGAGAAGAAGATTTTCAAAGTTTTCACTATTTGTTTCTATTGAAAACCGCCCACCCCTGAGGCGGGGCCAATTTTGACCCAAGGGCCATAATTTATACAACTTTTGTAGAGGACCTGAACATGATGCTCTGTGCCAAATATGAAAGCTGAGAGCCTTCCAGTTTCAGAGAAGAAGATTTTCAAAGTTTTAACTATTTGTTTCTATTGAAAACAGCCCAACCCTGGGGCGGGGCCAATTTTGACCCCAGGGGCATAATTTATATAACCTTTAAAGAGGACCTGAACATGATGCTATGTGCCAAATATGAAAGCTGAGAACCTTCTGGTTTCAGACGAGAAGATTTTCAAAGTTTTACTATACGTTTCTATTGAAAACAAGGCACCCCTGGGGTGGGGCCAATTGTGACTCCAGGGCCATAATTTATATAACTTTTGTACAGGACCTGAACATGATGCTCTGTGCCAAATATGAAAGCTGAGAGACTTGCAGTTTCAGAGAAGAAGATTTTCAAAGATTTAACTATTTGTTTCTATTTAAAACTGCCCACCCCTGGGGCGGGGCCAATTTTGACTCCAGGGCCATAATTTATATAACTTTTGTAGAGCACCTGAACATGATGATATGTGCCAAATATGAAAGCTGAGAACCTTCTGGTTTAAGAGGAGAAGATTTTCAAAGATTTAACTATTTGTTTCTATTTAAAACTGCCCACCCCTGGGGCGGGCCAATTTTAACCCCAGGGCCATAATTTATATAACTTTTGTAGAGCACCTGAACATGATGATATGTGCCAAATATGAAAGCTGAGAACCTTCTGGTTTAAGAGGAGAAGATTTTCAAAGTTTTACTATATGTTTCTACTGAAAACAAGGCACCCCTGGGGCGGGGCCAATTTTGACCCCAGGGGCATAATTTATATAACTTTTGTAGAGGACCTAAAGATGATACTATGTGCCAAAGATGAAAGATGAGAACCCTGTAGATTCAGAGGAGAAGATTTTTAAAGGTTCAAATTGTTGACGACGGACGACGAACGACGAACGACAAACGACGAACGACGCACGCCGACGGACGACGGACAACTTGCGATCACAAAAGCTCACCCTGAGCACAAAGTGCTCTGGTGAGCTAAAAAGAAAACAGTTCAGATTGAAATCAGAAGGATCCTTTATATATCCGGTCTGCAGCTGCACTTTTTGAAAACTCAAAGCAGTATGCATCCTTTATCAGTCAGCGTGAATCAACTCTTTCCTATCTGAACAAACTAAAGCACCCAGAAATTCTGGTACTAGAGGAGTATAACTTCCCATGGTGAACAGTGCAAATCCAAGTAAAAAATGATACCATTAAAAGTTACATAAATTGGATAAAAACTGTGAAAGAATCCTACTGAACTCTTTACTTCAAGAATATCAATGCATGATTATTCCCATAATGATTATTACTTAACCCGTTACTCCATAAATGCGCCTATCTACACCTTTGCAAACAGAGCAGACCAAGATCACACTGCTCCTATTGGAGCCGTGTGATCAGGAACTGCTGTTTGCTGATAACATAATATGGATGTGCTTTTACAGATTCTGACATGATCCAAACATTCTGTGTTCATATGCCATTAGAAGAATGCATCTAATTTGTATTCAATGTATCATTATTCATTATAAGAATATTCATGGAGGAAAGGGTTGACAAGAGCACCACATGCAGGTGCCAAGGATCATCAATTTAATTGGATCCATAAAGCCTAAAAGCTTATAGAGTTATGGCACTTGGTCAGAGTGTAGCCCTCATGACAGTTGACAAGTGTGAAATTTCATAAGAATTACAAGAATATAAGAATAGTTTTAAAACAACAGCCAACGTTAAAGTATTAAAGTATTTTAAAGTTCACAGGTCAAAAAATGAGACATTGATGGAAAGGTCTTGCCACAAGTTTCACATATGAAATATGATCAGCCCTGCTGATTATGGTTTCATACTGACAGACATCTTAAATTTTTATTTCCCAAGTCCAAAAAGGGGTATAATTTGAACAAGAGGGCCATGAGGCCCTAAAGCGCTCACCAGATATAACCCCAGGGGCGGGGCCATTTTTGACCACAAGAAATCATGTGTACACCCTTGGTAGAGAACCACAAGACAAAGCAATATGCCATTAATTAAAGGTCTAAGCCTTATGGTTTCAGAGAAAAATAATATTTATATTTTACCCATGAAAAACTGATAAGCCCTGAGGCAGGGCCAAGTTTCGCCCAGTGGTCAGGGTTGTTAGTTAAACATTCTTGGCAGAGGACCACAAGCCACAGCTACATATTTGTAGAGGACCATTAGATCATGTTACATACCAAATATCAAAGGTCTAGGCCTTACAGTTTCAGTAGATTTTTAAAGATTTTCCAATGAAAAACTGATAAGCCCTTAGGTGGGGCCATTTTTGGCCCAGTGTTCATAATTTGAACAATATTTGTAGAGGACCATAAGATCATGCTACATACTAAATATCAAAGGTCTAGGCCTTACAGTTTCAGAGAAGATTTTCAAAGATTTTCCTATGAAAAACTGATAAGCCCTTGGGCGGGGCCATTTTTGGCCCGGGGTCATAATTTGAACAATCTTTGTAGAGGACCATAATATCATGCTACATGCCAAATATCAAAGGTTTAGGCCGTACAGTTTCAGAAGAAGATTTTTAAAGATTTTCCTATGAAAAACTGATAAGCCCTTGGGCGGAGCCATTTTTGGCCCGGGGGTCATAATTTGAACAATCTTTGTAGAGGACCATAAGATTATGCTACATGTCAAATATCAAAGGTCTAGGCCTTACAGTTTCAGAGAAGAAGATTTTTAAAGATATTCCTATGAAAAACTAATAAGCCCTTGGGCGGGGCCATTTTTGGCCCGGGGGTCATAATTTGGACAATCTTTGTAGAGGACCATAAGATCATGCTATATACCAAATATCAAAGGTCTAGGCCTTACAGTTTCAGAGAAGAAGATTTTTAAAGATTTTCCTATGAAAAACTGATAAGCCCTTGGGTGGGGCCATTTTTGGCCCGGGGGTCATAATTTGTTAAATCTTTGTAGAGGACCATAAGACCATGCTACATACCAAATATCAATGGTCTAGGACATATGGTTCGAGAGAAGAAGATTTTTAAAGATTTTCATATATTACCATATATGGAAAAAATGACCACGCCCTCTGGCGGCCATGTTTTTTGCCGGATCAAAATTCTTTTAACAACTTTTAAAGTCTATCAACTGAGAAACATTTTGGTGAAAACTATATTCAAATCGGACAAGTCATTCTGGAGAAGAAGATTTTTCTAGATATTGCGTACAGTTGCCATGGCAACAAGACCGATGGCCCCGCCCACTATCTTTTAACAACTTTTGAAGCACACACCCACAGAATGTATCTGACCAAGTTTGGTTACAATTGGGCAGTCGGTTTCAGAGAAGAAGTCATTTGAAATTGTTGACGGACAGACAGACGGACAGATGGACAGACGGACGCCGGACACAGGGGTATCACAATAGCTCACCTTGAGCACTTTGTGCTCTGGTGAGCTAAAAAAAGCCTTACACAGTGATGGCCCTTGGTCAGATTATAGCCCTTGGTCAAATTGTAGTCCTTTTGATGGTGAACAAGTGTGTGCAGTTTCATAAGATTTGCATGAATAGTGAAGAAGTAATAACCATTATTAGAGTTTCCAGGCAGACAATGACAATGCAGAGTTGCAATAATAGTTCATATTTTTTCTTTCGAAAAACAGACAAGCTAATAATTGCTGTAAAAATGTTTAAAAAAAGAAATTTATTTCAATGACAAGCAGTAATGAATCACTGAGTAACATAAACAAGAGAACAGATCCTGAACAGATCCTGATCAGACATCTCATACAGGAACAGTCTGATCTGGGTCTACTCTGTTTGCAAAGACATTAAAAAGTGGGACTATGGAGTACAGGGTTAATTCTAAAATCATGTCTCATCCTCTGAGAGCTTGTACAGATAAGAAGCTTTGGGTCATCGAAGTTACCTCCTCCGAAAAATACAGAGTTTATCTGCTTCACTCCACTCAGTCTTAACAGTGTCTCAGTTTCCCTGGCCAGACAGTCTGCCATCCTCTGGTGGTCAACATTTTTACTGAAATATTAAAAGACTTTCTGCTCCATATATTTGAGAAACAAATTACTTATATTCTGAAGAGGAGTAGTTTTACTTTCTTTCAATTCAATAGCTCTTTACCTGATAAATGCTCATGAAAGAAATAACCCTTTCCCTCATATAAATGTGTTTTCACATATTTGCCAACAGAGAAGACTCAGATCAGACGGCTCCTATAGGAGCCATCTGAACAGGGTCAGCTCTGTTTGCTGATGGAATTTGATAGATCAGTTTCTTTACTTTCTAAAATGGCTGCAATGGTCCACATTCCAAATTTCGTTATAACTATTTTGCCCATGAATATTCATTAGGTATCGAAATTTGGAATAAACATAGAACAGGGAAAGGGAAAATCACTGTATCAATATTAGTCTTCTATAACTACATGCTATTGTTTAATAATACATATTACATTTATTTTAATGACTTCATCAGTGGATTTTGTGACAGAGCTTTTTAACCCTTTACCCCATGAATATTCATATTCAAAATAATGGCATCATGAATATTAATTAGATTATTTTTTATAATTGCATATGCACACAGGAAGTAATGGCCAAAGCACACACTGTAGAATCATATTTATATTATATCAAAAGCAAACAGAGCAAACCCTCATTTGATGGCTCCTATAGGAGCTGTCTGATCTGGGTCTACTCTGTCTGCAAAAGCGTAGAAAAGCATATTTATAGAGGAAAGGGTTCAATGTTTGGGCAACAAAATTAGGCAGCAGGTAACAAATAGAAATGACGTCATAGACGTCATGCAGTATGGCGCCGTAATGTATATATCAATATCAAAACCATATTAGAGCACTATGACATAACTGACCATACAAACATTATATTTTTGCATTTTGCATGGTGATTTCAAGGCACCCTGCTCACGTCGATGTGACATTGCAATGGCCACAATATATCGCATGTTGCTTGTACCTATGTTTAATTATGGCAATAAATCAATAGGATACAGAAGCAGCTATCATTTATGAAAATTTCATAGAAAAATATTAACAAACAGAAAAAATAAGCACTTGTCATGAAACTTTTCGAACAACCCTCGTATCACAGTTCTTAATTCAGCTGGATTTTTATAATGTAAACTTTTCAAGGAATTTTTTTTTGTTTTAACAAAAATTGTAAAATCATAAATCTTTATCATGTCAAAAGCAAACAGAGCAGACCCTGATCAGGTGGCTCTTATAGGAGCTGTCTGATCTGGGTCTACTCTGTTTGAAAAGGCGTAGAAAGGCGTATTAATGGAGTAAAGGGTTAAGTACATAATAATACTACAACCTACCTGATATATTTGTTAAAGTTACAGTAGGTGCATCTTCTGGCGCAGTATGGCCACTGAAAGTCAAGAATGACATCATTATTTATCATTGATTTAATAAATATTCATGAATATTCATGTCAGAAGTAAGAATTTTATGAATATTAATTTATAGCTAAAATGTTATGGTGGTGTATGAACATCAGAATAGTTAGCCATGAAGGCAACTGTAGAATCAGATCTATACAATTCCATTAACAAACAGAGCAGACCCTGATTAGACAGCTTTAATCTTGGCCTTCTCTGTTTGCATTTGCAAAAAAAAGTAAATACACTGTATATGTCTTTATGGCATAAAGGGTTACTCTTTTCAAAAGTGAACATTTACTCCCTAACACTTTACTCTCTACGTCTTTGCAAACAGTAGAACCAGATCAGACAGCTACTGTATTGTAAGAGTCTTCTGATCTGGGTCTGCTCTGTTTGCTTATGATATGATAAGATTCTACAGTTTCTGCCATGTCACCATATGGGATCATTGATCTGATGTACAATTCTAGGAGCCGTCAGATCAGGGTCTGCTCTGTTTGCTTATGATATGACACTCCGCCTTTCTACGCCTCTATAAAAGTCACCTGTTGAAACCACTGTGATAAATAGAGCATTTGCTCCTAAAGGAGCAAATGCTCTATTTATCACAATGGTTTCAAATTACGAAATTCTAAAAAAAATCCTTTTCTCTAGCTTATTCTCCTTTTCGGTAGATTTATTCAAAGAGGTTGGATCTAAAAATAGCCTATGGAGGAAAGGGATAATTAAAAGGACTAGATTGAGACACATTTTAGGCCTTTGCAAACAGTGTAGACCTGGATCAGGGTCTGCTGTGCTTTCTTATGACATAATAGAGATCTGATTCTACAGTATCTACCATGATCAAAATTTCCATTGCTCAGCGATCATTATAAAATTTCAGTCAATGAATATTTATGACATCATTTATAATTTATTCTTGTATAAATGCTCTTGAGGTAAAGAGTTAACCCTTTCCCTGTTCTATGTTTGTTACAAATTTCAATAATTATACCTACTGAATATTCATTGACAAAATAGTTATAAAGAAATATTGAAGGTGGAACATTGTAGACATTTAAGAAAGCAAAGAAACAGATCTATCAAATTCTATTAGCAAACGGAGTAGACCCTGATCTCCTCTAGGAGCCGTCTGATCTGGGTCTACTCTGTTTGCAAGTGTGTGAAAACATGTTTATATGAGGGAAAGGGTTAAAAAGGAAACCCTGCAAGTATGCCCTGAATATGTATACAATAAAACCCCTCTAAACCGGACGTTAACTTTAATATAAATAGCAGGCTTGGAGACTGGTAGCAGCTTAATGCAGGGTGAAAGTCATGCAGAAAGCTCTTCTAGGAGCTTTCTGCAAGACTTTCACCCTGCATTAAGCAGCCACTTCTTCTCTGCTACAATACGGTTTTACTGTATGTAAAAGCATAATATTTGAACAACTTTGACAATCAAAATTACAAAAGCAATAACAAAGGTGCTTTAAGCCATACATGAAGATAAACGCTTGCTTCTTGTAGATGGTCAACATGTGGCAAGGTCTGACTTTTTATGTTGTTTGAGGTCCCGCTGTGCTGATGTACAAGAGATCTGCAGAGGCTTGAGCGCCTTGAATAAAGACATCTTCTAGCAGCTTTGGACAGAGGCATTTTCTATCTCTACAAAAACAAAAATAATGATATCTATATGAGTATGTTATGCAAATATTTGAAAATGCCGTTCTGCTAAAACCAAAATCAATAGACCAAATTCAAGAAGTGGTTGAGTCCATTGCAAGCAGAAGCTAACAGGTAGGTATTGGTGATTCATCGATTCTGTAAATCCACAAGTACCAGAAAAGTCCTAAAGTTAGAGTATAAGTAGACATTTCCGTGTTTCCTTCTTCCATAAGAAAATGGGGAGGGTGTGTAAGCACAATGTCTATCGTGTATTACTTTATTGTCAATTATAATAGAGGCCACACATTGCACAAATCTGACAATCACTTGCAAATTTATGCAGCATATGAATATTTTACCTGTGGGATCAGAAAATCACATGTAGGCACTCAGCATCTGACCCTCTGAGATATGTATATCCTACAGGAATAGTCTGGCTGTCTCTTTCAATACTCCCGAAGTAGTCAAAACCCTCACAGTACCTTAAAACCTGCCAGAACCAGTCAATTAAACTATTTTCTTGGATTCTGTATCTTTTTCTATATATATGTCTAACCAAAGGTGCCCGACGCATGCTTGGACTCACCAATGGAGCCCCCCCCCCCCCCCCCCCCCCCCCAAAAAAAAAAAAAAAAAAAAAAATGATCGAAGTATGTAAACTAGCCTAAAACTATTTGAACCTTAAACCATTCCGAAAAACAAGAAAAACATGACCCGGAATTTTTTTTCTTTCGGGTCTATATATGTATTGAAAGGTACCTAACTACGTCAGATCAGCGGCGGAAAATACAACAGTCATGTTTTTCAAAGTCTTACAGCAAAGCCAATTCAACACCGATTTCAATTATTTTGGTCTTGGTCTGTTCCAAATTCCATATGCTAAGCGCCACAGTTAGTGCTTTCCTTAAATATTGCTCCGTCTTGTGGCTGCAAGACCGCGAATTTGAAAATACGCTAGAGCGAAACGATGTGACTCCCGCCAGGATGCATATAAGTATATAGGGGGATCTGTATTCGTTAAACTTTTCAACAAAAACGCGAATTATACTGAAACACATTCGAAAAACATTCAACTCACCGCAGTTAAAACGGTGCTGGCTATTTCCAGTCTGCTACGAGACGCCAGTTTTCTTTCTCCTACTTTCGTTTTGAACGGAGGTGGCTATTTCACTGTGGCCCGGAAGTAGTAGTCAATTTGCATATCGAATAGTTTATGAGCCGGGTCACAGCAAAATGGTCGCATCCGTTCAAAAGGAAAGTTGGAGAAAGAAAACTGGCTCCTCGTAGCAGACTGGAAATAGTAAGCGCCGTTTTAATTGCGGTGAGTTTAATGTTTTTCTATAGTGTTTCACCATAATTCGCGTTTTTGTTGAAAAGATTAACGAATACAGATCCCCCTATATACGTCTATGCATCCTGGCGGGAGTCACATCGTTTCGCTCTAGCGTTTTTTCAAATTCGCAGTCTTGCAGCGACAGGATGGATCAATATTTAAGGAAAGCACTAATTGTGCCGCTTAGCATATGGAGTTTGGAACGGATCAAGACCAAAATGATTGAAATCGGTGTTGAATTGGCTTTGCTGCAAGACTTTGAAAAACATGCCTGTTGTATTTTCCGCCGCTGATCTGACGTAGTTAGATACCTTTCAATACATATATAGACCCGATAGGAATTTTTTTTCCGGATCGTGTTTTTCTTGTTTTTCGGAGTGGTTTAAAGTTCAAAAAATAGATAGTTTTAGGCTAGTTTTACATACTTCGATCACATTTTTTTTTTTTTTTTTTTTTTGGGGGGGGGGGGGGGGGGGGGGGGGGTTCCAATCATGCGTCGGGCACCTTTGTGTCTAACCACTCTGAGTCTGTTTCTATTTTGATACAGCCTATATTACAGGCGAGTGTGGAATTCGAACTCGATAGTAAGTTAGTAACCTGTTGCATATGAAATATGTACATGTGTTTACTCAAATCCTATATGTATATGCATTAAAGATTCCTATAGCAAATGGGGTTCAACCCAAGCAGAAGTCAATGTTAACTGCTGTCAATCCCATTTGTAAATAGGAAATGGTCGTTTCATCAACTGGGTACAATTCCATGGGCTGAACCATACCGATTAGCTTTACAGCAAACTTGTCGCGACACAAACAAATAACGTGATACATATATCTTCAATAAGATCGTTTTCAGACTTTCGACAGTAAATATATTTCAATAAAACATTATATAACGCATTCTTACAAATTCTGTTTGAGATGTATGTATCCCCCTGTCATTTCACCTGGTTTTGGACACAATACTTGCTTGTGGATCAAGTTAGAAGGTATCCGTACACTTACACAATAAAACATCAGCAATTTATTCGAACTCGGTATTCAGCAGTTGTCTGCTAAATTTGAGTTGCATAATGACGAGTTCCTCGTTGTCTTGTTTTTAGAGTTCATCATGGTTTTTTTTCAAATATTAATTTTCTGATGTAACATATACAATAAAACCTCTCTTTAATGGCCACTAAATTAAATCAAGTATTTTGTGTTAAAGGCAGGTGGCTGCTTAATTTAGTTAATGCAAGGTGAAACTAAAACAGAATGCTCCGATAGGAGCGTTCTGTTTTACTTTCACCTTGCTTTAAGCAGCCACCTGCCTTAAATACCAACTTATTAACACAATTTAGTGGCCATTATAGAGACTGTATATACTTATATACTACATACATATGTATTATATTAATTTCTAAATTCATTTACAAAATGTAACGTACATGAAGCATAAAAATACAATTAACTCTTTGCATACTAAGTAATTTTTCATCTGCAATAATTGCCGTCTGCTTCAATTCTTAAACTAACTTTTCTCGCTTCTCAGCGGTGCTAGATAAGCTGAGTTACTAAAAATAGCCTAACTAGAAAATCCTTTTCTCGCTTCTCAGCCGTGCTAGATAAGCTGAGTTACTAAAAATAGCCGTACTAGAATCCTTATCTGGAACACCCCGTGACTAGTGTATTCATACGCGCGATTGGGTAAAATCAATACAAGGGATGGAATTCTTACAGAATTATACCAACATTTCTATAAGCAACAACCTTATGAATTGAAATTAATATAAGTAATTAGCACGAATATGAAATTCTATTTATCATATAAGCACTTTAAAAGCCTATTTAATTAACCAAAAACGTTGTTTTGTAGTCACTCAGTCATTTATATTTTACGCCAAAACGTAACGTTTGTGGTTGTCATAACAAATGACGTCATTTTGTCACGCCTAAAGTTTTGCTGCAGTCTGTTACTATCAGATATGGAAGTCGTGTTACGCAATGTAAAGTAGTACTTTACAAAATTCTTTAATTTACTTGGTTTTAGGGCGAATTTCAGCGAGAAAAATAATCAAGCATGGGTTTTGTTAAAGCCTGGGGGTTCTATACCCTTCGTTGATCTGTTCCTATCGGAAACTCGCTAAAGCTCGTTTACAACTGGAACAGACCAATCTCGGGTATAGAAACCCCAGTCTTTAACAAAACCCATGCTTGATTCTATTAATCTGGAACACTGCGTGACTAGTGTATTCATACGCGCGATTGGGTAAAATCAATACAAGGGAAGGAACTCATACAGAATTATACCAACATTTCTATAGGCAACAACCTTATAAATTGAAAATAATATTAGTAATTAGCAGGAATATGAAATTCTATATATCATATAAGCACTTTAAAAGCCTATTTAATTAACCAAAGACATTGTTTTGTAGTCACTCAGACTCAGTCATTTATATATTACGCCAAAACATAACGTTTGTGGTTGTCATAACAAATGACGTCATTTTGGTGTCACACCTAAAGTTATGCTGCGGTTTGTTGCTATCAGATATGGAAGTCGTATTACGCGATGTAAAGTAGTACTTCACAAAATTCGTTAATTTACTTGGTTTTAGGGCGTATTTCAGCGAGAAAAATAATCAAGCATGGGCTTGGTTAAAGCCGGGGGGTTCTATACCCTCGGTTGGTCTGTTCCTATCGGAAACTCGCCAAAGCTCGTTTCCGACTGGAACAGACAATTAAACCTCGGGTATAGAAACCCCAGTCTGTAACAAAACCCATGCTTGATTCTAGTATTCTCTAATTTCTTTGCAAAAATATGATCAAGAAGACAAACAGTTTGGATCCTGATGAGATGCCGCATTATGCAGCGTCTCATCTGGATCCAAACTGTTTGCATAGGTAATCACAGTGTCGCCGCTAGCGTGCAAAGAGTTTAAACAGTTTGTTTCCGTTGTATATGAAGTATAAATAGTAACTCTTTTTCCATGAATATTCATGTAAGAATTATTGTATTTATAAATATTTATTGGTTTGATTTCTCATTTAATCTTGTATCGCGCTTATAGGCTATATATGTTACGTTTTAACATATGTATTTCAACTTCTAAATTCATTTACAAAATGTAACGTAGAATATGATCTATAAATTCCATAATTTCCAACAAGGCATAACTTGCATTCGTATGAATGATAGGGTTGCTGTACAACCTGTCTTAAGCGGCATTTTATATTGACTTGACACCAGAATCTTAAAAAGCAAGTGGTTGCTTAACCCATTCCCTCATAGGCTATTTTCAGATCAAACCACTTTGAATAAATCTACCAATAGGAGCATTAACTAGCGAAAAGGAAAACTTTAGAAATTTGTAGTTTGAAACCATTGTGATAAATAGAGCATTTGCTATACATGTATATATTTTTTTATTATCCTCCTCTCTGTTAACTAATAAAAAAGGAATATGTTAAATTTAATAACAAATCACACAATTGTCCATTTACTACTATATTTACGCAATATTTCCGAATTATATTACAATTGTTATTATCATCATTATTATTATTAATTATCAATAATAACAATCAGTCAATTATAATAAAAAAAATGTAATTAATTAGAATAATAACAACAATTATTAAAATAATATTAATGATGATAATAATAACAGTAACAATATAATGATGATGATGATGATGATGATAATGATGGTGATACTTTCATCAATTCGATGTAGATGTTGTGGTCTAAGGGAAAAAACTCTTAAAAGCTTTCCTTTAAGTAAAGTATTATGCTCTCCCTTTGCCAATACATATCAATTTATGAAATATATATGATAGATCTAATAATGATAAATAATAATAACAATAATAATAAAAATAAAGTCTAAGTCTTATGTTTGTTGTATAAATATATCTTAAAACATTTATTCATCTTGAATTAATAATTTTTCAGAAAATTGATTTAGATGTGTTGTGGTCTAAGGGAAACAACTCTTTAAGCTTTCCTTAAGTAATGTACTGATGCTCTCCCTTTGACCATACATACCACCTTATGAAATAGATTTGATATATATATCTGATATATAATATAATAATAATAATAGCAATAAAAATAGAAACATTATTATTATTATATTCTTTTATTTAAAAAAAGGGCAGACCACAGAGGACCTTATTGCATTACATAATGCTCTATTCCTGGCGTTCGTGTATCTTCAAGTTTAAAATATCTTATAAATGTGTATGACAGCTGCGCAGGCTGTCCTTTTTTCGTTGTTTAGTAACATTTTAAAACATTTATTCATCTTGAATAAATACATTTTCAGAAAACAGCCGATTTAGCACTCTCTTACACCCGGTTACATTACATACATTTACCTCTGTAGCTGGATCAGAAAGTAGTCCGAAATGAAACTTAACTCTCGTGCAAAACAGAAAGTAAATTCTTTTGTGCGTTTCGTTGACAGTTCAGAGGAAGAAAAGCAAAAGGCTGGGATTTCACAATAAGTTGTCTGTCTATTGGGGTTATAGCAGAATGTCAGTGTCCTTATAAGAAGTTCGGAATCTACAATCTGTAGAAACTGTTTTCGAAATATTGAGCAGACGTAATTCCATTTTGTTTGTTTACATTTGTGCAATAATCGAAGCGTAAATCGGCATGAAAATAGGTCATCAATTATTCTCTGAAATTAAACTGTATTGCCAGTTTTATGATAAAATGAAAGCTATTTATTCTCGATTCAGGCTATTTTTATATAAACTATCGACTTATCAATAAAACATTAACTATTGGGTTTGCCAAGAACCCATCGCAGTGAGTGTATATGAGTGTAACGAACGACAACTCTGCAAGGTGATGTTGTCGATTTAGAGATGGGTTGTGGTCTAAGGGAAACAACTCTTAAAACCTCTTTTTAGTAAAGTACTAATTCTCTCCCTTTGACCATGCATATCAACTTATGAAATAGCTCTGATATAGATCTACATAATATAGTGATAATAACAATAATAATAAAAAATTAAACATTATTATTATTATTATTATTATTGTTATATTCATTATTTTTAAAAAGAAAAAGTACAGCAGCCCACTGAGGGCCTTATTGCATTACACAATGCTCTACTCCTGGCGATTCGTGTATCTGCAAGTTGAAATGATCTTATGTGTATGACAGTTGTGCAGTCAAAGTCTTTTTTTTCGTTGTGTAGTAATATTTTTAAACATTTTTTCATCTTGAATTAATAAATTTTCTGAAAACAATCATCAAAAAAGTAATTTTTACTTGCTAGAAAGATCGAGTCGGCTGCTACGAAACCTTGACCTACTTCCTATTGATTCGTGCGCTCTAATTGGTCAGTGTCAAAATTGCATTACCGGACAAGAAGATTCATGTTGCGGTTTTTTTGCGGGACTAAATTCGGCCTAATAAAAAATGTTTTTTTTTTGTTTAATGAAAGGCACAAAATTGCAGAAAGCTCTTATAAGGGGGGGGGGGGTGTCAGTTATTACCTCCCTTTAGGACGATAAACATTATCTTTTTAAGTATGCACTAATTACGTTCATTATCTAATTCATTAATAATAAAAATAAGTAATTTCAGTGTAAATTGTACAATCTCTAATTAATTTTGAAAAAAAGCTGTTTTATTTTAAAAATTATAAATATATAACTTAGAATGACACAATTCATTCACGAGTGTTTCCGTTCCAAACTGTTTACGTAGGTATTCTGTCATGCGTGTATAATAGGCTAAAGGTTAAAATATATCGGACTGACTGGTAGGTCACTATATAATGCAATTGTGACCTGAGAATCGAAATATCTTCGGCGTGTTTATCGGGATTGTTCGTTATACTCTGTGACAAAAAATAGCAAAACAAAAGCCGGAAATAATCATGTTCCACGAGGATTGTATTCTTGTAGCGCATTCTTAAACCTTCGTAAATTTATCCGAATATTGCCGACGATAATAAACGGAATATGCATGGGTCTCAGGTCAAATTGGGAAGATAATAGACCAGTACTGTGCTGTACTATATTTCTAACCCATTCCCTGTTTTATGTTTATTACCAATTTCATTACCTACTGAATATTCATGGACAAATTAGTTATAATGAATATTGAAGGTGGAACATTGTAACTATTTTAGAAAGTATAGAATCAGATCAATCAAATTCCATAAGCGAACAGAGCAGACCCTGATCAGACGGCTCCTCTAGGAGCCGTCTGTTCTGGGTCTACTCTGTTTGCAGATGCGTGAAAACCCCTTATATGAGGAAAAGGGTTAAATTTAAAGTACTATACTGTATCTCTTTTGATCACGAGCGTATTTTAGCAGGTCAGTGTCGATCCGTGATTACTGAACACGTCATTTATAGCTTCGGTTGATATCGATTGTTTCCGGTAATAAAAGCTATCCTCCTTGATTTATTCAAGTACATGTGTGAGTGAGTATGAGTGAGTTGTCCGACCAACAGTATTTCAGTTATTTGCAGACTGTACCCGCATGAGACAAGTTATAGTGCTGCCTCACTGGAATGCCCCTGTCACGAGCATTGGCAAGGGCATCCCATCCAGTCACATTATCCTGACACCGGGCCGACAAGTCCTAGAACCCCTTTAATGTCGAGCTACTAGTACCAACTTTTAACGACTTTCGGTGTCGCGGCCGGGGATCGAACCCACGACCTTCCGTACCGCAGGCAGACGGTCGACCACTGAGCCACACGGCCGGTCGGGTACACGTACATTATTTAAATAAATGTCGAGTACATGTACATTTATTGTGAACCTCGTGAAAAACGTGCTTGAAACACAGGTCCACCGAAGCAAAATACATGTATATCTATATCCTTTCTGTGACGTACCTCCAGGTGGACGGGTGGAGGTGCTCCTGAATATTCACATTTTGAAAGGTCAATAAAACAGGAAATATTAATAATAATGAAAAAATAATAATAGTAGCAATAATAATAATTGATTATGATAATAATGAAAAAGTAGTAGCAGTAATAATAGTAATAATACTGTCACCAATAACATTTATCCGTGTTGTTGTTTAAATGAAACAACTCTTGCAATATTTCCTTTTAGTAAAGTACGAATGTTCTCCCTTTGACCATTATATTTCAAATTATGAAATATATCTGAAGTATAATAATAATAATAATCATATATTAATAATAATGATAATAATAATAATAATAATAATAGTGATAATAAAATTAATGATAATAATAATAATAAAAACAATAATACAAATGATGATAAATTGATGATGACGATGGTGATGATGATGATGATGATGATGATGATGATGATGATGATGATGATGATATGATGATGATGATGATGATGATGATGATGATGATGATGATGATGATGATGATGATGATAGATAATGATACTATGTTTGAATATAATCTTACTTCAGACATTCGCACATAACATTTTCAATCTGAAGTCGCTATTGAGTCATCATATCAGATAAAAACGAATATTGGTGATAAATGGACGAAAAAAAATTCCCTTGAAATATTTAAAAACATTTCAGATGTCTCCCTTTAACTGCATTTCTGAGCGTACAGACAGCCACTCGTATTACGTTTGTTTTTATTTGTAAAGTACAAGATTAGACACTTAACTTATTACGAGCATGTTGCCATTCATGCATGTATTATTGGAGATATAGGCCTTTAGATTTGACATGTCGTTTTGACATGACCCTTTCTTTGTTCTGTATTTAGGCCAAATTTCAATACTAACTGAATATTCATTAACAATATAGTTATAAAGAAATCTGAACGGTGGAGCATTATAGACATTTTAGAAAGTAAAAAAACATATATGTCAAATTCTATCAGCAAACAGAGCAGACCCTGATCAGACGGCTCCGTCTGATCTGGGTCTACTCTGTTTGCAAATGCGTGAAAACACGTTTATATGAGGGAAAGGGTTAAAGGTGACCCGTAGATTGAGAAAATACCACTATTGAGGTGAGCTCAGCATTTTACCGACAATTTCAACATTTTCTATTTAATCTAATCACTATAGGCAATCGGACTTCGAGTCTAATAAGGTGCACGAGCTTCACGAGAAATTCACAAATATTTTATGTATTTCGGTATGCTGAATGCAGATATGAAGTCAGAATTAATTGAGTTATCACATCAGATTAAAAAAGTTATTGACGATTAATGGACGAAAACATAACCTTTGATTTTTAAAAAAAATCCGTTGTGTCCCTATAAATGGATTTCTCAGCATACAGACGGACGCACAGGCTAAGTTTTTTAATCGTAAAGTACAAGATTAGACCTTTGATATATTAAAATCAGGCTGTCATTCACGTATGTATTATAAGAGTTACGTCATTCTCTCCCCCTTCATTATTATTATTGTTATTATTTGTTATTGTACTTCAAATAATAATGATGATAATAATAAGGATAATAATAATAATAATAATAATAATAATAATAACACTTGGCGTACATGGGGCAGACGTGGTGCACTCTGTGTATACTTGTTGTACTCTGGGTATACTTGGTATACAGGGCGTATACTTGGTGTATATGGGGTATACTTGGTATACAGGACGTAAACTCGGTGTATATGGGATATACTTGGTATACAGGGCGTATAATTGGTGTATATGGGGTATACTTGGTATACAGGGCGTATACTTGGTGTACATTTGGTATACTTGGTTCACGTGCCATGGTGTATAGTTCGTATACATGATTTACATGGGGTATACATGGTGTACATGGGGTATACATGGTGTACATGGGGTATACGTGGTGTACATTGGGTATACTTGGTATACACGGCGTATACTTTATGTATATAGGGTAGACTTGGTGTTCTCATTGTATACGTGCTAATGGTGTATAGTTCGTATACACGATTTACACGGGGTAAACTTAGTGTACATTGGGTATACTCGGTATACAGGGCGTATACTTGGTGCCCAGGGCAGATACATAAGTGAATGACCGAGGATACATGACCGATGATACATAACCAGCCCCTGGATACATAACCAGCCCCTGGATGCATAACCAGCCCCTGGATACATAACCAGCCCCTGGATGCATAACCAGCCCCTGGATACACAACCAGCCCCTGGATACATAACCAGCCCCTGGATACATAACCAGCCCCTGGATACACAACCAGCCCCTGGATACACAACCAGCCACTGGATACACAACCAGCCCCTGGATACACAACCAGCCCCTGGATACATAACCAGCCCCTGGATACACAACCAGCCCCTGGATACACAACCAGCCCCTGGATACACAACCAGCCCCTGGATACATAACCAGTCCCTAGATACATAACCAGCACCTGGATACACAACCAGTCCCTGGATTCAGACAATGACCCGGATCACTCCCAAAAGGTAATCAATTGATTCCCGTGATTCCCTGCTTGTTTGTTTTTTGTATCAAAATCTGTTCTGAACTGCTAACCGACAGATATACACACGCAATGAAATACCCTCCTTGGCAAAGGCAACTGCAATTGTATAGTTATTCAAGAAATGTAATGCATTTAGGACAGAAATCTATAAATTATGGGTAAAATTAAATGTTAAAAACCGCTAAAAAGTGTAGTAAATTTTGATATATCCCTTTACTCCATGAATATTCATCTAAGAAATAATGACATCATGAATACTAATTAGACTTTAACCCTTTCGCTGCCAAACTCTGTCGTCTGCTTAGTGTGTCGTCTGCTATAAATTTTCATTCTTTTGATTTTCTTCATTTTTGTTTCAAAAACATAGTAACAGTAACAAACAGTTTGGATCCTGATGAGACGCCGAGTTACTCGGCGTCTCATCTGGATCCAAACTGTTTGCATAGGTAATCACAGATCCGGCATTAGCAGCGAAAGGGTTAAGCACTGGATGTTTATACAATTCTTACTGTTTCTGTTAATTGTAACTATTGTACATGTACCCAGTTTAATCCTCTCCCTGTTGAATATTCATGTAAGATACAATGTTAACATACAATTGAACTTCGATATCTCGGACTTCAAGGGACTAAATAAAATAAATTAGTTCGAGATAACAGAAGTTCGAGTTATCCGATTTGTAATCTGGACAATTTCTCAAGTTCATAGTTTCATGCAGGTCTACAGTAATGCTGAAAGCTCCTGCAGGAGCATTAAGCTGTGAAATGTGTTTCTAGATATGCGTAGTGATACATTTTAGAGCAATTCTGTATTGTAAGATTTTGGAAAGACCGAACTTTTAATTCGAGTTATCCCGCGTTTGAGATATCGAAGTTCAACTGTTCAACGCGATTAATATTTTATAATGGAATATGAACACGCCTGTTTTGGCTCATGCAAAAACTGTAAAATCAGATTTATATAATTACATAACCAAACAGAGCAGAACCTGATCCGACACCCCATGTAGGAACCCTCTGACCAGGGTCTACTCTGTTTACAAATTCATGAAAAGCGTTTGTATGAAGGAAAGGGTTAATCCGGCAAGCTCGGAATGGCCGAACAGTTTTTTCTGTGTGTTTCTGGAGAAATTTAATTTACATGTATACAATGTACTTGAGATCATAGGGGTCTGTGTCGCCTCATGGGAGTCTATATGTATAGTACATGTATAATAAGCAAGGGTTCCAACTTACAGAACGGACACCCGCGCACCTCGAGTACAAACATGGCTGTAACTCTTACAATTTATATGATTTATATTCTTTCGGTTATTGAAAGTCAAGATATTTCACTACCAAATAAATATAATCTTCCGACGGTATCATATGTATTATTATAAACCCAACAATGCTTTTTTCTGGGTCATTGACAAATGTTTGTTCAACCCGGTCTCTACCTACATTGTATCACAGCAATAACATGACGATACGCAGTTCAAAAGATTGCACGATTCAATAAAAATACTCGATTCTGCATCAAAACGATGATGTAAAACTAGCGAGTTTTGTTAGTTAGCTTCAAAACGCCGAGGAAGGAGTCATTGTACGTGACGTCACCTGAACATGATGCCATGTGCCAAATATGAAAGATGAGAACCTTCCAGTTTCAGAAAAGAAGATTTTCATATTTTTCATAACTTTTGTAGAGGACCTACAAATGATGCTATGTGCCAACGATGAAAGCTGAGAACACTGCACACATAGATTCAGAGGAGAATATTTTTAAAGTTTCAAATTGTTGACGACTGACGACGCTGGACACACGACGCACGACGACGGACGACGGACATCAGGCGATTACAATGACTCACCCTGAGCACAAAAGTGCTCTTGTGAGCTAAAAAGAAAATAATGCAACCTCGGTTTTATTGAGTATGTTCATGAGTAGTTATTAAAGGTGCTACAATATTCACGCACCATAGCACCGGTTTTTAAAAGCGTTATTCAATTTTCAAAACTAATAACATCAACACTAATGATCCCGGAGGACCAGGGCCCATGCTTATAAAGCTTTTTAGTTGTGTCTGAGTTCGTTCTCAAGCTTTTGAATGGTCAGATTTGAGTTCTCAAGCTTTTGATTGGTCAGATTTGAGCCAAAGGCTCAAACCTGACCAATCAAAAACTTGAGAACGAACTCAGACTCAACTAAACGTTTTATAAGCATAACGGTAGAACATATAGCATCACTGAGAATAAATTACGGGACGACGTTTTACGGCCGCCACACAAGCACTAAACACCTGCTATAGTGAGGTACATAAGTTCTTGAAGAAGAGGTCCTTCAAAAGCAAGTGCAGCAATGAACAAATCAGAACATTGCAGACTCGGTTTTATTGAGTTTGTTCAAGAGTAATTATTATAAGTGCAACCACAGTCGGCGTGGACACATATTTCTGAAAAACGCTGGCCATAACAGAAAAGTACAACGAACATGAAACCAAATAATTTATTCTTACTAGAAATTAAACAGCATCAGATTAACCATGTACACGACTACAAGTCATTCTCAACCAGTGATTGGTGGTAAAAGGAACAAGAACGACAACTCAAGGTAAATAATACAATTATTACTGGCTACAGATATACACACAGAAAACCCTTCTAATGCGACCACCAAAATGAGGCGTAATTTTGGGCCATAGGGGTAGGTGCCAGGTGGACGAAAGTTATGCAGAAAGCTCCTATAGGACTTTCGTCCTGCATTAACCCTTTTGGCGCCACGTTTCTTATTGTAGTCTGCGACCTAGTTAAAACATTTCGGTTAAATAAGGAAATGGGATAAATAAAAGCAAATTTCAAAGGAATAAACTACAAATATAGAACTTGAGATTGAGACAAAAAGTGAAGTCCCTGATTAGACGCCGCCTTGAAAAGGCGGCGTCTGATCTGGGACTGCACTATTTGTCGTGGTGCATTTTTGCGACATTGGCGATAAAAGGATTAAACAGTTACCTGCTTGCTTACTCATTATGTTGTTGCTTTAGAGGGGTTCTTCTGTACTTGCAAATTTATTAACCCTTTACTCCATGAATATTCATGTAAGAAATAATGGTGTCATTGATATTAATTAGATTTAATTTGTTTAAATGCCACATGAACATCGGACTTTTTGGGAATGGGAGAAACTGTAGAACCATACCTATATTAAAGCATAAGCAAACAGAGTAGATCATGTTTGCAAAGAAGTAGGAAGGGGTATTCATGGAATAAAGGGTTAATAAACTTATACACAAAACAGCTGTTTGCATACGTACATATATACAATGATATTCTATAAATCTCAATACATAATGCTGTTGTTTGTGAAACGGCCCCTATAATGCTATATGTACACAATTTAGATCCGGACTAGCCCCCTGTCACACTAGGGGTCTGACCACAGTTTCCATTGTTTATCAAGTTCAACGGTCAGATAAAGGAAGTTGCAGAACTTGATCAATTCCAAACAGCGAATCCCATGATCCAATAGGGTCGCATCTCAGACACGACGAATGCTCTGAATTTACACTGTTTGCAATGTTATTCACATACAGTAAAACTCCTATTCACATACAGTAAAATCTTCTAAACCGGATGTTAAATTTAGTATAAATATCGGCCTTGGAACAGGTAGCAGCTTAATGCAAGGTAAACTTCACAAAGAAAGCTTCTTTAGGAGTTTTCTGCATGACCATCATCCTGCATTAAGCAGCTTCATGCCTAAATGTATCTAAGTTGTTCTCTACTAGAATTCTGATTTAGAGGGATTCTACCGTACAAGAGTACATGTACATTCATTGTGCATATGTATTTCTATGTATGCTCATCGTTATTCAGCTCGCGTCAACAATTATACATGATATCAATTGTAAAACGTGTATAGTTGAGCCTCACTCATATATATAGATACACGAGCGCAGGCAATACTTAACACTTTCACCGCCAATGTCACATAAATGCCCCAAGACACACAGTGCAGTCCCAGATCAGACGCCACCTTTTCAAGGCGGCGTCTGATCAGGGACTTCACTTTTTGTCTCAACTCTTTTTCTTTATCTTTGCTTTATTTCTTTGAATTTGCATTTGTTTATCTCATTTCCTTATTTTACCATATTATTTAACAAAATTAGATCGCAGACGACACTTAGAAATTGTGCACCGAAAGGTTTAAACTAAGGAACCGTCATTCACCACGACCGTCACAATCTACCTTCCTAATGGCTAAAAGTACAAGGTATACATGTATAAAGCTTTCCAATTTACCGAGTCTTTAGTACAGGTATGGTTATGACACATTAAGGGTAATACCCACAGATCATTTCAAACTATTTGTACACTAAAGCAATCTACATCGGCCACTAAAAGAAGTCAAATTCCGTTTTTAAGACAGCTATTTGCTTAATGCAGGGCGAAAATTGTGGAAAAGTCTCTTGTAATGACTTTCTTCATTATCATCGTTCGGCATTAAGCAGTCACCTGCTGTAAAACACACCAAAAGGTTCAGATAAGATGCGTAAATTCAAACATTTTTCACGAAGAACTCATTTATTTCTCCGCCAAACCCTATACTGTGACCACTCTTTAGAATCGTCTCTTCGAGACGATTCTAAAAAGTGGTCACAGTATAGGGTTTGGTGGAGAAATGACGATTTTAATATTTGGGTACTCATCTTTATCTGTAGCTCTGTATACCCATGCTTATTCATTATGCAGGTGCTACAGAGGGGTTCTACTGTAATACTACTTTTGTTCCAAATATCTCCTACGAACACAAGCATGGTGGACGATGAGTAGTTAAGACACTAACTAGCTGTCAATGTGCACATTTTCATGCACCTACTGGCGTAACAGCTATCCACTACACGCTTTTAACTCTTTTCACCGTAATACACTTATATACGCCTTTACAAACAGAGAATAACCCAGATCAGACGGCTTCTGTAAGGTCTGATCTGATTCTACAGTTTCTGCCATGGTCTAAACACCCTGGTTACATATGTTATTGTAAAAAAATCAGGTAATTAAGATCCATAATGTCATTATTTTTAAACATAAACAATACACGAAGAGTTGTATTTGAGCGTTGTTATTTTACTGACTAGACACCTATTATTCGATACACACGTGTACGCACTCCATTGTTGACCATTTACCATTTAGTAATGCTTCATCTTCCACGCAAATTGATAAATATGATGCATCCGTTGCATACAGGATAACAGTAGTTATTCGCCACAAGTCCCGATTTGTCACACTCATACAACGGTTTGCCATAATCTATCAGCCTGATTTGTCCGTAAATCAGTGAAAACTATTATGGTTTGTTCGCAAACCGTCTTGATTTATCCCTCACATTTAACGGTTTGTCATAATCTGGTTGGTCTGGTTGGTCTGGTTGGTCCACAAAACAGTTCAATCTAACATGATTTGTTCGCCACACTGTCTAGAATCATCTCACAAACATAAGGAATTAATTAATCTACCCACCCCCACAATCCCTGCTTCGGTTTAGATATGATTTGTCCATAAACAGTGCAAGCTAACATAATTTGCTCGCCACACTGTCAAGATGTATCCCACACATATCATGAGTTGCCACAATACTCCCCAGCCCTCCCCTGGTTCGGTTTCCATCTTATATGCCCATAAACAGTGCAAAATAACATGATTTGTTCGCCATACTATCTAGATTTATCACTAACATATCACGAGTTGCAATAATCTATGCACAACTTGATTAGGGTTTAGTCTAATTTGTCCTTAACATAGAGCACAGTGACGTGATTTGTTCGTCACACTTTGTCCAGATTTATTCCCCACATGTAACGGTTTGGCATAATCTATCCACCACCGTGTGAGGTTTTTGTCTGGTTCCATCCGCAACGCAGTGCATGTTAACAAGATTTGTTCGTCAAACTTTGTCCAGGTTTATCCAACACATCTAACATGTTTCCATAATTCATCCGTCGCCTTGTCTGGGTTTAACATACCGGTATCCAACACTTTTCAAGTAATCTCCCAAAGCATTTTCAAGTCCTTTTCTCGGACCATAGGTTTCTGTTGCCTGACTTCTGTTCTATTTGTCATATTGATTAGAGGTGTCATAGGATTGAACCGGTGAAGGATGCGGTTCATATTATAAAGGGCATCTGAATTACCCCCTCTCAGGTTGAAATAATACAAATTGCCAAACGAATCAACCAACGATTCGGTCTGTAATTGGTGGCTTCAGATCAGACGCCTGTCCAGAATCGAAATTAATTACAAATGTTTGATCCGTTGTACAAGGGATATCGTCGACCCAAACAGCCTAGGCAGTAGTCGCAGCTGATGCCCCAACGTTGTTGAAAGTTACCGCCTGAAAAAGACAAATGTTAATTTCAAAACCCCCAATAATCTCCATCGCTAGTGCAACATTCTATCACAGATTTTATATGCATCATATGCATCTGAAAATGTCTTTATTGATCAACCCTAGCCAGAATTAACGAAACATCTAATCACATTGAGCGGCAATTACAAATGTCCACACTCAGCTCCTCGGACATCCTCATTGCTCTCAGTCAGTAGAACGTTTGACCTCGAAATGCGGATTGCAAAAGTAAACACAGTTATGTTATTGGCTCCCTGATTTAGCGCTCAGAAAATATAACAACAATGAGATGAAGTACGGGGAGACTTTTTACGGCCGATACACGAGCACTTAACACATGCTTTTGCGAAGTACATAAATTCTGAAAGTGGGAGATCTTTCAAAGCAAAAGTAGCAATGCAAAAAGACAAAAAATACTCAGTTTTGTTGAGTCTGTTGATGCCTAGTGATTTAAATTTGCAAAACTACTCACGCCCCTTGCAACTATAATGAGGTTATGACTAAATAAAAAAATGTCCATGAAACAAATTCTGCATTTCTTAAATGTATAAGAACTGTTCTTACATGCGATTCGCCTTCGTATGCTGCGTTGTTAAACCTCCAGTGTCTATATGTCACATCTCCATTTACAAACCAGTTTCCACGGTAACGCTGTCTACAACAACAAAAATACTGAAAGTTACGATAGATTAATGTCAATTAGACATACAGTTGGACTTCGATAAGTCGAACTTCAAGGGACTGTACAAATTAGTTCGAGACAACAGATGTTCGAGTCATCCGATTTCTAATCTGAAATATTTATCAAGACCACAGCAGATAAAGGTCTGAAGTAATGCTGAAAGCTCCTGTAGGAGCTTTCTGTATTACTTTAGACCTGTATTAAGCTGTCACATGTGTTTCTAGATATATGTAGCGATACATTTCAGAGCAATTCTGTAGTGTTAGCTTTGGAAGGACTGGACATTTTGTTCGAGTTATCGCGAAGTTCGAGTTATCCGAGTTCGAGATATCGAAGTTTAACTGTATACGTATAATTTAGAACAGAAGTCAAGCAGAAAAATAGGAAACGACACACGAAGGTCCACAACAACATCACAAACACAGATAGAGCACAAGCAATACCAAGTCCTTCAAACGAAACTATAAACCGATGTTCGATATATCAGTGCTTTACACATGACATCTAAAAGAACCAGAGAAACTCTATCGATAACAAAAAGAAATGCATCGCGCCCGGGTTTCTCTGTATACTCTCCCTTCCTCCGGGCGTTCAATAAGCCCGTAGTGAGCAGAAACGGACATTAATAAACACGAACAAACTAACAAAAATAAAGTGTGCGATCACACATATATACATGACCTTCACAAAAGTGCCCCTAGCCTGTTCCACCTTGACAACCGTAAAAACAAAACTCATGTGTTACGTTGTAGCAGTCCTTCCTTCAATGTGCATAGCTTTGGGTATAAAGACAATATATTACAACTCTTGTGAATCGATTGTTTAGCTATGTGGTTGTTAGGTAAATGGCTTTTCACACGGAAGACCCGGGCCTGATAACCACTAGTACCTATATATTCATATACAGCTATGCTTTGTTGCGACCAAGTGTAGTAAGAACGGGGCTCGTCCGGGACCCACCGAGACGGTCCAAACATTTCCAAAAAGGACTTTTGTTTCAAATATATCCGTTATTAGGCGTTGCTGGTAAAAAAGCTTCACGTCAAGATAAATGATGACTTCTGTGAAGAGGGTGGGTGTAAAGTGTAGTGCGTATTTATAACTATGCTTTACTATGTTTTACTGCGACCAAACGTCGTAAGGCATTAAGTCCTACTGCAAGAAACACACATCTCACAAATCTGACACTCAAGCATATAAGAACATCGAGACAAATAAACAATGATGTACGTAAATAAACACATACATATGACGATTATATTTCCTGGTTAGGGTATACATGTATACCATCCTAGCATCAATGACCGATACACATTCTCAAATATAATGTATGCGCGCTGTTGTGGGAAACTAACCCGGGACATTGCAAACAGGGTAGATCCAGATCAACTGCCACACCAACACACTTTTTGCACTGTCTGTATCTCATCCGCGCCTAGCATTGTAGTTAGCATTGGCAAACAACTTTGATACAGACGCCGATTTACAAAACATACGGGCTGATTGACACTTAGTCAGTAGTTCTTGGAGAGTTCGAACAAACATGACACAAGAAGTAATGTTGATGATAAGAGTTTGAGCAGACCTATTGTTGTACATAATGACAACAGTTTACAGCCCATAAAACTGAAAGATTTAAAGCTGAAAGCTGAGACAGTTTTATGCAATATATGGGAAAAACAACAATAAACCACTGAAAACGTAGCGTTCCTTGATTTCCGATAGTGTATGTTAATGGTGAAACCATAAAAGGTAAAATACTAAACGTACCTTCTCCAGAAGAAGATAAAGATGGCGACCATTAGCAATACAAGCAGTGGTATGCAAATCCCCAAAGCAGCTTTCTCCCCAGCGGACAGACCGACTGGTTCCATTAATTGTAATGCTAAAAACTTCTCGCTAGTTGACGGCGGAATCGACGACACAGTAAATCTAGTTTTTATGGTGTTTGAAGCTGAAGGGATAACTGGACTCCTGTTTGAAAAGGTACTATGCATTCCCGATCCTGTAGCGGTTGTTACAACTGGCGATTGAATGGTAGATTTCGGTGTAGATGTCAGTCCTACAAGGGAGGCAGTATTACTTGCTGTTGATGTTTTTACGGTAGATGTAGTGGAATGCATTATTGGTGTTGATTGTGGGCTTGGAGTTGACACAACGTTTGTGGTGGCAGGGCTAGCTGAACCTGTTGGTAAAGGGTTAACCTTTGTTACGCCAGATGATGATGATGATGAGGAGGAGTTTGAGGAAGAAGAGAATGTAAAACTTGTTGAGACAGACGAGTTTTCATCAGGCGATGTAGTGGTGGTAGAAGTATCAGATGTAACGTCCGGAGAATCTGTTTTACTTGAGGGTGTAGATGAAACAGAAGACTGGCTTACAGATGATGTTGTGGTATTTTCTGTCATTACATTCTTCTTTGTTGTTGACCCAGTCGAGGATGTCGAGTTTAGTGATACTGAAGATGTCTGTATTGTAGTTCTTGTTAAAGGTTTTATAGACTCGTTGGTTGTAGAGTATGGCGTGGTAGTATAAATAGACGAATTTATAGCTGTTTCACTTGATAATGATGTAGCTCCCTTTGATGATGACAGTGGAGAAATAGTTGATATAGATGACCTATTTGAAGATGTTTCAGTTGTAATTGTGTGTACGTTTGTAACTGATACTGAATGCCTTGGAGACATTGTTTTTGATTCTGAGGTTAATGAGGTTGTCGATTTTGTGATTTTGGTAGGTAAGTGTGACGAGTTAGTGAAGTATGTAGGCGTAGATGTCATTGTCAATAAAATTGGTGTTGATAAAGAGGGCGACGACGAGGACGAGTTTGAAGAAATTGGGACATTTGGTGTGCTGCTCTCTGTTGGTGTTGTATTGCTGTCACTTGATTGCACTGTAGATAACTCTGTGACATTCGGAAATTGTTCCGTAGATATGTTTGATTCGGTAGATATATCTGTAGATTGTTCTGAGGGACTTGTAAAAGTATGTGGTGTAGATGCTGTAGTTGTAGGTGTGGTTTCTGTATATTGCAATGACTTTGTAGGCATACTAACGATTGGTTGGTTTGTTATAGATGTATTCAAAGGAACAACCGATGTTGTTGATAAGAACGAAGAGGTTTTGCTCTGAGAAGGTCTTGTAAATAATGTTTGCGGTGATATACTAGAAGGTTGTGTACCTGATGACCCGTTGTGTGTATTAGTGTATGTCACATAAGTGTTGTTGGTTGGTAAATGTGGCGGAGTAGTTAATTCTGTTGGCATAGATGTCATTGTCAACAAATTCGGTGTTGATATAGAGGATGAGGAGGAATTTGAAGAAATTGAGACAGCTGGCGAGCTGATCCCTTTTGGTGTTGTTTTGCTGTCACTTGATTGCATTGTAGAGGACTCTGTGACATTCGGAAATTGTTCCGTAGATTTGCTTGATTCGATAGATATATCTGTAGATTGTTCTGAGGGACTTGTAAAAGTAAGTGGTGTAGTAGTTGTAGTTGTAGGTGTGGTTTCTGTAGATTGCAATGACTTTGTAGGCATACTAACGATTGGTTCGTTTGTTACAGATGTATTCAAAGGAACAACCGATGCTGTTGATAATAACAAAGAGGTTTTGTTCTGAGAAGGTCTTGTAGATAATGTTTGAGTTGATATACTTGAAGGGTGTGTACCTGATGACGCGTTATGTGTATTAGAATATGTCACATAAGTGCTGTTGGTTGGTAAATGTAGCGGAGTAGTTAATTCTGTTGGCATAGATGTCATTGTCAAAAGAATCGGTGTTGATAAAGAGGACGAGGACGAATTTGAAGAAATTGAGACAGCTGGCGTGCTGATCCCTATTGGTGTTGTTTTGCTGTCACTTGATTGCACTGTAGATAACTCTGTGACATTCGGAAATTGTTCCGTAGATATGTTTGATTCGGTAGATATATCTGTAGATTGTTCTAAGGGACTTGTAAAAGTATGTGGTGTAGATGCTGTAGTTGTAGGTGTGGTTTCTGTATATTGCAATGACTTTGTAGGCATACTAACGATTGGTTGGTTTGTTATAGATGTATTCAAAGGAACAATCGTTGTTGATATTAACAAAGATGTTTTGTACTGAGAAGGTCTTGTAGATAAAACTTGCGTGGATATGTTTGAATGATGTGTACCCGATGACCCGTTATGTGTATTAGAATATGTCACATAAGAGTTGTTGGTTGGTAAATGTAGCGGAGTAGATAATTCTGTTGTTGTAGATGTCATTGTTAATGGCAATGGTGTTGATGAAGAGAAAGAAGTGACATTGTTTGAACCCTTGTCACTTACACTGACAGTTGGTGAATCTGAAGAAGCAGAGACGTTTGGTATGCTGCTGTCTGTTGATACTGTATTGCTGTCACTTGATTGTATTGTAGAATACTCTGTGACAGTTGGAAAATGGTCTGTAGGTATGACTGGTTTGGTAGCTGTATCTGTGGGCTGCTCTTTCGGACTTGTAACAGTATATTGTGTAGTAGTTGTACTTGAAGGTGTTGTTTCAGTGGGTTGCTGTGTTAAAGACGTAATCAAAGAAACCCCCGTTGCTGTTAGTATTAAGATAGAGGTTTCATACTGAGAAGGTGTTGTAGATGGCGATGGCATTTGTGTACTAGAAGGGTGTATACTTGTGGACGTTGATGTTGATATCGCATTGGTTGTTGTTAGCAAAGTTGAAGTTTGGTTATTAGACAAATGCTTAGATGTGGTTTTAATGGTGCTTAGATTAATGGGTTTGTTTGTAAGGTATGTTTCATGACTAGGTGATGATGCAGTTGAGGAATATGAATTGTTTTCATGATTCGAATTTGACTCAGAGGTTAGCGGTGATATGGAAGTAGAGATTGTTGTTGACTCTGAGGGTGTTGTATTATTTTGTGCTTTTGTGGATTGTGTAACAGAAGCAGATTTGTCTCTTTGAATTGTAGTGCGTGTAACACTATCAGTTAATTTAGATTTTGTTGTAGCATTGGATGGTCGATAACTGCTTGTTGGGTTTTTTGTAAAGATTGTAGTATATGTGGACTTCATTGACGACTTATCAATTGAGGCTTGGGTTTGTTTGGTTGTGATTGTGGTAACCAAGTGTGTGATTTTCTGGAATGACGAAGTGTTTGTTGGTGTCGCAGTTGATGCTCGTGATTGTGAAGAATTTGTTTTGGCCGATGATAGTGAAGTTTTGAACGTTTGTTTGGTTGAATGTTTACTTGTTGACCTTACAGTGGACGTAGTAGGTTGCTTAGTTGTGATTAATGTTTCTGACAACGGGACTGAAGACATCGTGGATGTTTTTGTTGGAGATGTCATCAAACTTGGTGTTGAATATTTTGAATTTGAGAATACTATCGTGGAAGATTGTTTGGCTGTGGTTTGTGTGGATTTCATAGATGAATTTCCTGTGGAAGCTGATAGGGTAATAGAGTGTTTTAATGTGTTTCCTGAAAAGGGACTTGATGGTAACGTAGTTGTTGTGCTTTCTGGCGAAGTTTTCATTGTTTGATCTTTGCCGGGTTTTATTGTTGAGATTGCAACTGAACCCGGTGATGTAAGGCTTTGTGTGGTTGTGATTACCGTTTTCGTTGATGGACTTGATTGAATCATGCTTGTTGAAGATTTTGTCAATATCGTAGACTGTACAGAATTCGTTACTTTGGTAGATGCCGTTGATGCTGTAGAATTGTACATAGATGTGGCCTTTTCTCCTGCGGTGGGTATAGTTTTTGCTGGTGATTTTGGCAATACTGTCGAGAATATAGAATTCTCAGATGGTCCGGGAGATGAAATTGATGCTGTAGAAGTTGGTTTCGTTGTGACTGAAACTGTTGACGATCGATTTAACGGTAGCATAGTGGTTGTCGTTAATCGTTGTATCAATGTTATTGCGTTTGTAGACTTCGCTGTCGATTGTACAGTTAATGGTGAAGGAGTAGAAGGGCGTTTGCTTGTGACTCTACCTCCTACGGAACTGTTTGATGGTATCACAATGTTTGGTGATGATTTTGTCGATGATATTTCGGTTTTGGAATTCATATTTCCTTTGACACTTGATGTTGACGAAGTATCTCCTGCTAATGCGCTTGGTGGTAGCACTGTGCGTGATAGTGTTGTCGATAATGTAACGCTTTTAGAATTCATTGTTTGCCCTACGGATGACGTTGGTGTTGCAGACAATAATAGTTCACTAGTTGCTGGCGATAAACTTGGCTGCAGTGAAAGTACCGTTGAATTCACACTGGTCGTCGTTTTTGTCGATGTTATTGCTTGTGTAGATTTGGCCTTTACACTTATAGGGTGCAGTGTACCTGAAAAGAAAGGTTAACCATTTATTGACCCTTCGCTTGCTAATCGCGTCAATATACCTACCTGTAAATAGTGAAGACCCAGATGAGACAGCTCCTGCAGGAGCTGTCTCATCAGGGTCTGCACTATTTACAAGTTGATAGTGCAACCAGTGCACTCCACAGCAGTGATTGCACAGCGAAATACGTGTACACAATGAAGATATATGTAATTATACAACAGGGCATGGGTAAAGAAGGAGAAATGTATTTTAAAATTCAGCAATAGAAGGGTTAAAAATGAACAAGTGTCATGACCCAAATGTCTGAGAAACTATTGTCAAAGTACTTGACAGTTTGGATCCTGACTGGTGTTTGAACAAAACTGAAAACATTTAAGTATGTTATTTGACAACTTTTTTGCAGACGGTAATACTAAGCAGCGAAAGAGTTAACTTTTTACTCGATAAACATTCGTGTGAGAACGTATGACACCATGAATATGAATTATCTAAACTGCTCTAGTAGAATCATGAACTAAGCAAGTGCTTATCTGTTTGTCATGGCAGAAACTGTAGATGCATGTTTATATTGTTTCATTATTTTCAAATAGAGCACACATTGACCAGACGGTTCCTATATGCGTTAAAGGTGTATACATGAATATAATATGTTTTAACCCTTCGCTTCCTAATCGCGTCAATATACCTACCTGTAAATAGTGAATACCCAGATGAGACAGCTCCTGTAGGAGCTGTCTCATCAGGGTCTGCACTATTTACAAGTTGATTGTGCAACCAGTGCACTCCACAGCAGTGATTGCACAGCGATTTACTTGTACACAGTGAAGATACGTGTAATTGTACAACAGGGCATGGGTAAAGAAGGAGAAGTGTGTTTTAAAATTCAGCAAGCGAAGAGTTAACATTCATTCGAGTGTGAACATATGTCCGTATATAGAATGCAAGGTGTGTTTAAACACGTCATCATAATGTTAAGGAAACTGTTGAAATTTGATAAACACCTGCAACTGATAGCTAAAAGTGCATTCTTGTACTCATTTCGACAGGAAATCTTAAAACGGCAATAGTCATAACAGTACAAACGTTGAACACAATGAAAGCAAACACACTGAACACACATTATGACTTTAAGACAAACTACATCATGACTTCTTTAAACACACATTTCGACTGAAGGTGGCTGTACCGTACTGATTTTGAGAGTACATTTTACATGCATGTGGAAAAATCATGCCGGACCCTGCTGTACTGAAAATCTGCCCGACTAACTATACGTGTTGCCCATTTGTAAACATACTATTTACTAGCACCTGTCACCGATGAGTTCAACACACAGTGCTGATCATGACCAGAGGGTTCCTCCGTGGCCCCTTTGTTCTGGGTCTACATTGTTTGTTAATTCAATAGAACCCCTTTAATGCGACCACTTAATTGATAAGCATACCTGTCTTTATAAGCAGGTGGTTGCTTAATGCAGGACGAAAGTTATGCAGAAAGCTCCTATAGGGTGACTTTCATCCTGCATTAAGCAGTCTACAAAAAGACCCCATGAATTCTTCATTACTAAACTTTCGTAGTATCGAGTTTTTATTGTATTATTTTACCATGATTTTTAACTTATATCAATGTTTTTGCTGATAGGAAACATTACTACTTTCATGGAGATTAAGCGATCAAGAAGAGAGAGAAAGGAGATAAAAAGACATAAAGAGAAATAGGCAGACATTGATAGAAAAAATAGAGGGAACAGTACAGGCAACGCAGATATACATGTAGATAAATAGAGAGATGAAGAGAGAGAGAGAGAGAGAGAGAGAGACAGAGAGAGAGACAGATACAGAGACAGAGAGACAGATACAGAGACAGAGAGACAGACAGAGAGACAGAGAGACAGACAGACAGAGAGAGACAGAGAGAGAGACACACAGAGAGAGAGACACAGAGAGAGACAGACAGACAGACAGAGAGAGAGACAGAGAGAGAGACAGAGGAAGAGACAGAGAAAGAGACGAGAGAGAGACAGAGACAGAGACATGTGGAGACAGAGACACAGACAGAGAGACAGTGAGACAGAGACAGAGAGAGACAGAGACAGAGAGAGACAGAGACAGAGAGAGACAGAGACAGAGACAGAGACAGAGAGAGACAGAGACAGAGAGAGACAGAGACAGAGACATAGACAGAGACAGAGACAGAGACAGAGACAGAGACAGAGAAACAGAGACAGAGACAGATACAGAGACAGAGACAGAGACAGAGACAGAGACAGAGACAGAGACAGAGACAGAGACAGAGACAGAGACAGAGACAGAGACAGACAGACAGACAAACAGACAGACCGACAGAGACAGAGACAGAGACAGAGACAGAGAGACAGAGAAATAGACAGAGACAGAGACAGAGACAGAGACAGAGACAGAGACAGAGACAGAGACAGAGACAGAGACAGAGACAGACAGACATACAGACAGACAGAGACAGACAGACAGAGACAGAGACAGGCAGACAGACATGCAGACAGACAGACAGACAGACAGACAGAGACACAGACAGAGACACAGATAGACAGACAGACAGACAGACAGAAAGAGGCATACAGACATACAAACTGACAGATTGACAGCCGGACAGACAAAAGACAGCCAGCCAGACAGAAGACCGTGTGAATATGAGGGAGTGATGAAAGAAAGAAAGGAGAGATTCGGAGAGAATCCGAAGGACACTGTTAGACTGAGACAATACATGTTTATGTAAATACCCGACAATTTTCACGGTACAAGCTGTTTGACAGTTAATACGATCGTCCAATATTTACGACATACGATATACAAACAAGTGAAGATCGAGTGTTTGACAATATCGTGATTAACCATTTAACCCTTTCGCTGCCAAACTCTGTCGTCTGCTAACTTTGTCGTCTGCTACAAATTTTCATTCTTTTGATTTTCTTCATTTTTGTTTCAAAAAACATAGTAACAGTCACAAACAGTTTGGATCCTGATGAGACGCCGAGTTACTCGGCGTCTCATCTGGATCCAAACTGTTTGCATAGTTAATCACAGATCGGGCATTGGCAGCGAAAGAGGTTAATGCTGAATATTCAGTGTTAAACTATATACATGTATGTAGTCCATTCAGTATGAACAGCTGAGATTTGCCAGAGGATTTCAAATGACAAACAGTGCAGACCTTGATCAGAGGGTCCATCTATAGGATCTCTCTGAATTGGGTATACACTGCTTGCAAACGGCAGTGAATTCGTTCCCCGCATTCCAAGGGTGTTATAAACACATCCATTACGTAAACCAATACGTATCGTATATTAACCATTTCCTTCATTTAAACACATTTCCACGCATTTACAAACAGAGTAAACTCAGATCAGACGGCTCCTATAGGAGCCGTCTGATCAGGGTTTTCTCTGTTTGCTAATGGAATTTGACAGATCTGTTTCTTTAGTTTCCAAAACGGCTATGTACAATGTTCAACCTTAAATATTTCATTATGACTATCTTGACCATGAATATTCAGTAGGTATTGAAAATTGTAATAAATATAGAACAGGGAAATGGTTAATTGAATCTGATCCTTTAGTCTGGATGTGCTTTGCAACAGTCTGGATTCAGATGAGATACCGAGTAACTCGGCATCTCATTAGGATCCAAAATGTTTGAAACCGATTATGTCTTTAAACATGGCTTCGAAATGTAGATTAAATGACAGCAGGCTAAAGGCTAATAAACAGTTCAGTTGTGTGTATTTAACCCTTAACATGCTGATAGCGAATTTATGAATACCTTCGCAGAAAGTTTGGATCCAGATAAAATGCCCCCAAAATTAGATGCCTCATCAGGATTTAAACTGTTCAACACTCGGATTGTTTTGTTTGTATAAAATGAAAATACAATTGACGCTTTTAGATTGGACACGTGTGAAAGTGCGCGCTCAAAGCCAGAGATAACAAATCCCGTTTATTTCATTCTTAACCCTTCGCTTGCTATTCACGTCAATATACCTACCTGTAAATAGTGAAGACCCAGATGAGACAACTCCTGCAGGAGCTGTCTCATCAGGGTCTTCACTATTTACGAGTTGATTGTGCAACCAGTGCACTCCACAGCAGTGAGTGCAGAGCGAAGTACTTGTACACTGTGAAGATGTATGTAATTATACAACAGGACATGGGTAAAGAAGGAGAAATGAGTTTTAAAATTCAGCAAGCGAAGGGTTAATGTTAGCAAGGAATGCCACGTTTATAAATTGCGGGATTTACTTAAACAAATGTCACTAGCTTCATTTTAGAGATTGCGTTAATTTCAATTTATCCTAAATTATGACAACATTTCTAGATATCATATAGAATAATTATAGCGGGAGGGGGACTACAGTGGTACAGTAAAACCCTCTAAACAGGAGTTTTGATAAAAAAAAAGTGATTGTTCAACTCTTTCCCTCATATAAACGTTTTTGACACGCATTTGCAAACAAAGTAGACCCAGATCAGACGGCTCCGATAGGAGCCGTCTGATCAGGATATACTATGTTTGCTTTTGAATGATATAGGTCTAATTCTACAGTTTTTGTCTAAGTAAAATAGTCTCTTAAATTGTTAACAGTATAAAATTTCAGATGATAAATATTTATGAAGGCATTATTTCTTTCATGGATATTGAACAGGGAAATGGTTAATGCAAAGTGAAAGTCACACTGAAAGCTCCTTTAGGAGTTACGTTGGTATCAGTTTAAAAGACATGAAATAAAACTGGTTAAAACGTCCGGTTTAGAGTTGAATTGCTTTATATACTCAAAGCAGCAGTCATAGATAATGAGTAATAACCCTTTCCTTCATAAAAACGGGTTTTCACGCATTTGCTTTTTGAAACCATTGTGATAAATAGAGCATTTGCTCCTAAGGAGCATTGCTCTAATTATCACAATGGTTTTAAATTTGGAATAAACAGAGAGGGTTAAAGGACCGTGATTTCAACTACCTCAATCGTTATTTCTCTACCAAACGCCATGCTGTGACCACAGCATAAGAGACTGATCTTAAGAATGACCACAGCATAAGAGATAATTCTAAATAATGACCACGCCATAAGAGACGGTCACAACATAAGAGACGATTCTAGACTGCATGGTCACAACATAGATTATTCTAAGTAATTGTCAGAACATAAGAGGCAATTCTAATGAATGACCACAATATAAGGTTTAGTTAACCATTTCCTCCATAATACGGCTTTTTACGCCTCTGTAAAATAACCTATTACAACCATTGTGATAAAAAGAGCATTTGCTCCTATAGGAGCAAATGCTCTATTTATCACAATGGTTTCAAACTCCAAAATTCTAAAATTTTCCTTTTCTCTAGTTAATGATCCTTTTCGGTAGATTTACTCAAGGAGGTTGGGTCTAAACATAGTATATGAGGGAATGGGTTAAGTAATACGCTCACAGTTCTTGAAAACAAATGTTTATGTTACGCATCTTATCCAAGCATCTGAAAAAAAATTGTAAGGTCAATATCTGGGATGAACCATACTTTTCGTCCATCGCCTCGCCCTTGTGTGGGAAGTGTCTTTCCCAGTTGTGGGCGGACTTTTAATAACCTAAAAAAGGATTTGAATATATATATGAAACACCCAGTAATCCGATGACGTCTCATTTTATCAACCATTTCCCTGTTGAATATTCATGTTAGAAATATTGACATTAACCCTTCGCTTGCTGAATTTTAAAATACATTTCTCCTTCTTTACCCATGTCCTGTTGTATAATTACATATATCTTCACTGTCTACAAATATTTCTCTGTGCAATCACTGCTGTGGAGTGCACTGGTTGCACAATTAACTTGTAAATAGTGCAGACCCTGATGAGACAGCTCCTGCAGGAGCTGTCTCATCTGGGTCTTCAATATTTACAGGTACGTATATTGACGTGAATAGCAAGCGAAGGGTTAATATTTATTTGTTGATACTTGATAGCAATGGCATATGCACATTTTTTTTTTGATATGTGTGAAAACTGTACGGTTAGATTTGTTATAATTCAGTCAAGCAAACAGAGCAGACCCTGATCATACGTCTGAACTGGGTCTAGGGTCTACTCTGTTTGCAAAGGTGTGAAGGAGGCGTTTATATGGGGGAAAGTGTTACATGAATAAAATGGTTGACACCCATGCCCCAGTTTCACAAAGGATCAGATGATAAGAATCAGATTGTAGGTTTCTTTCCTTATTGCTCAAGATACCTTTCCCCCTAAAGTTTAGAATGCCATAATGAAAACAAAAGTACAAGATGTTTTATACTGCAGAATATTTATAAATGTAAATTCATGTGAGAAAAAACAACTAGAAAATTGTGTCTGTAAGACACAGTGATGCCCCCGTGTAGGTGCTTGCCTAGCTGCACGTAAATTTTCCAAGTCATTTGACATTGACCTTGGGCTTGCGGGCAGCATGGGCTGGGTGTGCAATGAAAGTAAGGACGGTGTTTAATGTGTATATGCAATTCCATGGCAATAGCTACAGTGGTTAGGGAGATATAAGACAAAGAAAAAACTGTGATAAAAAACTGCACGTAAATGTGACAACCAACTGCACGTAAAATTTCCAAGTCATTTGACCTTGACCTTGACCTTGGGCTTGCGGGCAGCATGGGTGGGGTGCCAAATGATTGCACAGATGGTATTTGATGTGTATGTGAAGTTTCATGTGTATAAGTGTAGAAATTACTGATTTATAACACTTGAAAAACTGTGCCAACCAACTGCACCTAATAGCGTGACAGACGGACGGACGGACAGACAGACGGACAGACGGACGGACATATGCAAAACATAATGCCCCCTGACTATCGTCAACGGGGGCATTAAAAGGATCGTATCTATATACAGTAAAAACTCGATTTTTGGAACACTCAAATACATACCGACATTGATCTTTAACACAGATGGCAGCTTAATGCAGGGTGAAAGTCATGCAGAAAGCTCCTCTAGGAGCTTTCTGCATGACTTTCACCCTGCATTAAGCAGCCACCTGCTTACAACGACGTACATTCTCCATTACTAAAATTTCTTAGTATCGATGTGTTGCTGTAATTACATACGCAAACAGAGGCACTCCTGCAGGAGCCGTCTGATCGTTGTCTACTCTTTTTGCTAAGGTGTAAAATGCGTATCTATGAGGTAAATGATTATATCAATTAGTTTGCAAGAAAGTCAAGACTTCAATACTCCTGACCCCATCCGAATCAATTAAATCGAACCTTAACTCTTTCGGCGCCAATGTCGTCTGTTGGCACCATTGAAAACAGTGCAGTCCCAGGTCAGATGCCGCCTTTTCAAGGCGGCATCTGACCTGGGACTTCACTGTTTTCTGTATTTTTACCCCAAGCATACAGATTTTTAAAAACAAATGTTTTACTAATATACCTTTATTATTTAGTTTAGAATTATATTTAATATGATATTATTATTGCAGACGACACTTTTAAATTTGGCGCCAAAAGAGTTAATGAACACGGGATCTGCTCAAAACACATGAAAGACATACTAGTATATGAAGTGGTGGCAACGAACGTTTACTCAGACGGTCGTGCTATGTTCTCACTCATTAGATGAAACAATGTACACCGAAAGTGACATCATTTGCGAGTTTGAAGCATTAGTGGTCCCATCTCCATATGACTTGCTGCCCGGCAACTGCGGCATGGATTGCGTAACTTTCCTGTATACACAACCCACACAGAGGGCATCATATCCGAAATAAAACTTTCACTTAACCCCCTTGCATTCTGAATATTCAAAGCGAAATCCATCAACTATGAGTATTACTAAGAGAATCCTTCTAAAGGTGGATCAAATTTAGCGACTGAATTAGTATGGCAAATAGTGCAGACCCATATGAGACAGCTCCTCTAGGAGCTCCTATAGGAGCTGTCTCATATGGGTCTACACTATTTGCAAATGTCTTTGTGTATGCTAACACTATGAGAAGTGTTAAAGCAACTGGGAAAGTTTATTTGGTTAAATATGCTGCCTGCTACTTTTTTTCTCTTCATGTCTACACCATTTATTGTCTGAATAGATTCTTTTTCATCCATAAACCACTCAGTCCTCTACTTTATGTAGATTCATAAAACACATGAATGTAAAATTAGATGATTTTTCAAGCGAATTGAGGAATATATGGCCATTGAATACAGTGTAGAGTCAGACCCATATTATCCCATAAGCTAACAAAGTAGATCCTACAGAAATTGTCCGATCTAGGTCTGCTCTGTTTGCACAGATATCAAAGGGCGTCTCTATCAGGTGCTTATGTGTCTATCATGTGTCAGAGGGCGTGTCTTCAGAGTTAATCGTTATGTTTTGACGTCATGTTCAAATGGTATTTCTTTTATATCAATTCACAGTAGAACCTGTATTAAAGGCAGAAATCTTAAAAAGCAGGTGGTTGCTTAATACAGGGCATCTTATATGAGCTTTCTGTATCACCTTTGACCTGCATTAGGCTACCACCTGCCCCACAGACCCATATTTAGACCTCTTTTTGATGGTCGCTCAAGATAGGTTCTGCTGTCATGTAATTTGGAATGTCAATATAAATATTCGTATCTTACTAGTGTCTTAGACGGCATACAGCTGAATTCTTTACTTGATGAAAACAGTTGAACGTCGATAACTCTAACTTCATGACTATACAAATTAGTTCGAGATAACAGATGTTCGAGTTAACCGATTTCTTATGAATACAATATCTCAAGTTTACAGCTCAATATAGGTCTAAAGTAAAGCTGAAATATTCTGCAAGAGCTTTCAGCACTACTTTAAACCTGCATTAAATTGTCGCACGTGTTTCTACATGTGCTTATTTATACTTTTTAGAGCAATGCTGTATTGTAAGTTTTGGCAGGACTGAACATTTAGTTCGAGTTAACTCGAGATTTCGAAGTTGTACCAAATAATGGTGTCATTAACCCATTTGTTCCCTATTATTTAAAGAAAACTCTTCCAGATTTTTTATAATGAAACCCATCTATTTTGTTATTTTGAAGGGTCACAGCAAAGCCAATACTTGCTGGTATAAGCCGTTGACCTCGATACATTCAGCAAACAGTGTATACCATACCCTGATCAGATGCCTCATACAGGAGCCCTCTAGTCTAGATCTACACTGCTTGCCTATGCCCTTTTTCATGGACACTCGGAACAAACGGGTTGATAACCTAATATTGATTGGCTTATTTGTTAACCCTTCGCTTGCTATTCGCGTCAATATACCTACCTGTAAATAGTGAAGACCCAGATGAGACAGCTCCTGCAGGAGCTGTGTCATCAGGGTCTGCACTATTTACAAGTTGATTGTGCAACCAGTGCACTCCACAACAGTGATTGCACAGCTCAATACTTGTTCACAGTGAAGATATATGTAATTATACAACAGGGCATGGGTAAAGAAGGAGAAACGTATTTTAAAATTCAGCAAGCAAAGGGTTAATTACCGTGACAGAAATTGCAGCAATAGATATACCGGTATATTATTTCGCCGAGCATACCTAGATCTGAAAGCCCATGCATGAGCTGTCTGATCGAAGTCTATTCCGCTTGCAAATGCGTAAAGAATGTGTATTTAAGGCGTAAAAGATTCAAGCAAACAGAGCAAACCCTGACCAGATAGTTCTTACATTGTACAGGAGTTGTCTAGTATTGGTCTACTCTATTTGCACCTGTGTAAAAACGCGTTTGTATCGGATAAAATGCTAAGCTAATTCAACAGTTCGTATCATTTTTAGACGGGGTTATCTTTTAATGCTGCGGATTAGATGTCTAAAAGCGATTTGTACAGGATTATCACGTTCCCTTATCACCATGGTATTGCAATCATACGAGCTATTTTAGGTCAGTTGTCATACCACTAATGATAAACGTGTTGACCTATGTCGACATGGTCTGCGAATGCTTTTAACGGATACATTAAACAAAAGATTGGTATTTTGTTATTTTTTAAAATGAGATAACAAGTTGACTTTAGATACACATAACAACCCCCCCCCTGTCTCTGTCTCTCTCTGTCTGTCTGTCTCTGTCTCCGCCTCTCTGTGTGTGTGTCTCTCTGTCTCTCTCTGTGTGTGTGTGTCTCTCTCTCTCTCCTCCTCCTCCTCCTCCCACTCTCTATTCCCCCTCTCTCTCCCTCTCTCTCTCTCCTCCCTCTCCCCCTCTCCCCCTTTCCTATTTCCTCTGTCTTTCTTTTCTATGTTTTGTTCTGTCCCACTGTATAATCTGTTGCTTCTTGCCTAATGTACATATCAGCTGTGTATATACAATATAACACAGGTTTGAATACGTCTCTTCAGATCAACAGGTACAGATGCGTACTCAAATACTAAAATCGTCATTTCTCCACAAAACCCTATGTTGTGACCACTCTTTAGAATCGTCTCGAAGAGACGATTCTAAAGAGTGGTCACAACATAGAGTTTGGTGGAGAAATAAACAAAATAAATTCTTGAAAATATTTTAATTGAACATGTAAATGAACTATAGTTAAAAGTGTTCTAAAATGTAATTTTAAATTAGTTTCAATGCCGGTCTTTATAACAGATGTCAGCTTACTGCAGGATGAGAGTCATGTAAAATACCCCTAAAGGAATTTTTGCATGCCTTTCACCCTACATTATGATTATACAACCAACTGCATGTCCTTTAAACCCTTTCCTTCATATAAACATGTTTCACGGGTTTGCAAACAGAGTAGACCCAGATCAGACGGATCCTATAGAAGCGCTCTGATTAGAGGCTGCTCAGTTTGCGAATTGAATTTGGAAGATCTGTTTCTTTACTTTCTAAAATGGCTACAAAGTTCCACCTTCTATATTTCATTATACTAGTTTGTCCCATAGTAGGTATTGAAATTTGGACTAAATATAGAACAGGGAAAGGGTTAAGCAGCCAACCATCCCTAAAATCTCTCTATATATTTGTTTTTACAAAACATCCAGTTTACAGGGGGTTTACTATACTGTCAATTACATATCCAGTGTAGACAAAGATCATATGGAGCGTTTGTCCCATGTCAAATCGCAACACTAGCACTACGTTTATTGAAATCGTATTAGCACTCATTGGAAAGACAACACATTTAACTATCAGCTCATTGAGAGGACTGTAGATAGGAGAACACTTGATTAGGAAACACTGCACTGAGTCAATGTGTTTTAAAAGATTGATTTTCACTTACCCCACAATACCGCACAGTACAAGATAACTCTACAGATGACAGATAAAATCCCCATATTTGTTTGTTCTCAAGATTATCTCGCCGAAATAGAAATTCCTCACTTAAACCAACGTTGAATATCTAGTTCTCTAAATGGTAACAATCCAAACACGAGTATTATATTCAACGACCCTTCGCATCCCTTTATAAACAACTGACATACTGATTCATATCTTTACATCCATTTTTAAAATCAAATGAATGACCGGGAGTGCCTTCTTCAAACGCCGCGGGCCCTTATCACTATGCAGCCCGCGATAGTGCTCATTGGCCCCAAACATAAGGGAGGTAACTCTGTCAGATGTATGATACTGCAGTAGAACGTGTCTCAACCCCTTACTCCATGAATATTTATGTAAGAAATAGTGACGTCATGAATATTAATTAGATTAACGGTTATTATAGCACATGCAAACAGG